>JANQBS010000073.1:0-170373 GCA_033085395.1 Xanthoparmelia taractica | reverse complement strand
ATATAATTTTTTAAAAAAAGTTGAAAAAAAGTTGAAAACGACTATGTTCAATAGATATCACATCTTTCCGACCCGTAGGCGCTAGTAATTATTATTCACGACGTTATTGTCCATATATCGTCGGTAAAGTTTTCTAGTAATTCTAATTAATCGAATCGCTATATCGTCGATATCGCTATTAATAAAATAATAAATAATAAACTAGCTCTACGCTCTTCTATTATAGAAGCTAGAAAGTTCTATAAAGAGACGTAGAAGCGTGATTATTAGTTATTTAATCGCAGTTCGCTAAGGGTTAGAATAAATAACGTATAATATATGTGTTTCAAGATAGTAGCAGTATACGTTATAGAAACGATATCGCGTGTAGAAAAATTTCTTCTACGCGTCTACGAAAGGGCTAAAAAAATTCTTTAATAAACTATTAATAATTGTTTACTATAGATATATTAATCTTATATTATAGAAACGATAATGTATTAAAAGAACTCTTTTTTCTTATTATTTAAAGGAATTAAGATTTTTTAATAAGTCTTCTACGTATACTTAACGATTACATTACTATTAGTTTATAAATAGTAGAACTAGTCGTCGCATATCGAGTCTTTTATTAATATTTAAAAAGCACTACTAAGATTATCGTATTATAAAGAAAGTTAGAACTATATATTAATAAATAATATAGTAGACTCGAGATAATTATAGTTAGTAAACGTTATATATATAATATTATTAACGCGCGTTTATAACGCGTAAGTTAATATTATAAAAATAACGTTATTTACGAATACTTTTTCTTATTTCCCGTGAGATTTAAAGGTTTTTTATATTACGTAATAAGAATACTATATTAAATAATATTTAAAAATTAAAGCTTAAGAGAGAAGGTAATTATTAGATCTAGCGCTATATACGCCTTAGCGCCGATTATTTATAAGTTTAGAGTTTATTGCGAGATTATAGCGAGGTTTATAATCTAAGGCCTTGACGGGGCCTTAGCGATTATATGTCGTCTTTATATATTCTAGAATTTTCGTATTCCTTAGAGATTAGTTCTACTAGGACTTAGTATCTAATAAAGAAATCACCATCGTATCGACTATATGTCTCTTATATTGATTAGGTTGCTTGCTAAGCGCTAGCGAACCAATCGCTTTACAATTAACGATAATTATTAAATAATAATTTTTATAATCTTCTATCGCGATCGATAATTAAATAAGATTTTTTAGAAAATTAATTATCTTTTAAACGTTAGCGCTAAAATTTAATAAGTTTTTAAATTAATATAAGAAATATTAATAAAAAAGTTAACTTTTCTTTTTTTCTTAAAAGATACGTTCTTTCGCTCTATTCTAATAATAAATTAATCTCGCTTAATAATTTAATTATACTTACGCACGAATAGATCGAAGATCTAAATATTAATCTCTTATAATTTAAATCTAGAACTGCATTAACTATTATATATATAGAATTAATTATTAGCTATTAGTAAAACTAGTAATAAAGTAGTTTAACTAATTAAAATTACGGATCGAAAAGGTCTGATATATTTGATGGGATAGTTCATATCATATCGTATTATATTATATCATAAAAGAGTATTATAGGGGGATTATATTAGATTACTTATAGAGATATAAGATAAGAAATTATTAATATTACGAAATAATCTGGGAAATTTCTAATATATATAGAAATATTTTATAATATAGATTATTTCTTATATTAGGTGGCGGATAAAATAAGAAAATTTTAGGTTAATATATAACTTAGGGCGAAATTAGCTTAAGTAATTATTAAACTTCGATACTTAATAAGTAATATTAAGATAAACTCTCTTCTAATTTAATCTCGCTAAGTAAATATAACTATTCTAATAAATAATAATTAGAATAATAACTATAATATATTATTTTCTTAAATTATAATCTACGTAAGATCGTTAAGCTAATCTCTTTTCTAATTACTTATAGAACGATTTTAAGTTATTTTTTTTACTCTTTTTATAAGTCTTTAATCTATAGAGATTAATCCTCTATTACTTTGCGTTCGCTTCTCTTCTCTCAACTAAAGATTAATTAATAAATAAAATTCTAATAAAAAAGAATTAATTTCTTACTTAGATTAATCTAAAGAGCACTTTATTATTATTACTAATGTAATTAATATTAGAAATCTCCCCTATCTAGTAATTTCAAATTTTTTAATTAATTTATCTAGCTTTTTTAATTATTATATAGTCGCTTAGTCTATAAGAAATATCGCTTATAAGCTATAGCTCTATTAGATACGACTAAGATATTTTTAGTCACACGTGTTATTAATAAGATCTAAGACTCTAAGCTTTTTTATTAATTAAGAATTAATAGATTCTTAAGATAAGTAAAAAATACTTAATTAAGATTAGAAATTTAAGCTATAACTAGAATAATAAATAAAATATAAATCTTCTCTTTTATATCACTAAAATTAATTATTATTCGATACTTTTATCGGCTTTTCGATCTCATTAATAATATTATTAAGCGACTCTACGCGACTTCTTACTCGTTTAGCCCTCTATATCTAATTACTAATATTAAGATATTAATAATTTCGATACGTTTATTCGAGCGTATTTTAATATATCTCTATTTAGAGTATTTAATTAGACTTAATTTCTTAATTCGATTCTTTTAATATTATATTCCCGTGACTTAAACGTAAAAATATTACTTATTTATAAAGATATTTCACACTCGATTGAGTCTCGCTATAATAGATAGTTAATTTCTTATAAGCTACCTTCAAAGCCTCGCGAAGTTCGACTTTTCACGAAACTCGCTTACCTATAACACTATCTACGATATCGAACGATATAGCACTAACTACGATATCGAATAATATAATAAAATTTAATATTTAAGAGAAAATATAATAGCTTAAATAAAGATAGATAATATTTATAAAAAATATAGAATATTATAAAAGACGCGTGTTCTAGTAATATTTAGCTTTAAATCTAGCTTTAATTACTTAAAATTAATAACTAATACAAAGACTATATAATATATAAACTAATATATAAGATAAATGCCTCTTCGTTATAGCGTATTAATTAAATTCTAACAAATACTAATAAAAGAAGTAAGAATTAATAAGTGTAAGAATATAAGAACTAGGAGCCGAAGCGCGTGAGAGATTAATTCTTTAATATAGCTATGCGATAGTGTTAATCGTTAGTAAGTTGACTTAATAAAAGAGTTTAATAAGTTAGAGTATATTTAATATAAGATAAATATATAGACTTAAGAAGAGACTAAATTAGAATAGATTAATATATTAATTAGATTTCTTTCTACGCGTCTTCGAATTTCTATTTTAATAAATATTCTAATAATTATCTAAATTTAAATCTCTATAATTAGCACTTTAATAATTATCTAAGTTTAAATCTCTATTCTAATTCTAATTTTAACGATTATTTTTAAAGCTCTTTTTTCTAAATAGCTCTCTAACGTTAATAATACTCTAATATTTTCTAAAATTTTCTTTCTTCTCTTTTTTTCCCGATAAGAATAGCGCTCGTAATTATAAATAATATCGTAAACTCGTATAAGTCTAATTTTTCTCTTTTAGTTATCGATAATATTATAAAAATACTTAAAAATATTTTTATATTCTTATTTAAATCTTTTAATATTAAAAAGTTATATAATTAAAAGAGACTTAAGATTCGATTTAAATTAATAAGAAAGCCGCAAAAATAAAAAGCTAATAGTAAGTTTATAAAGTAAATATTTTTATTAGTATTAATATTATTTCTAAGCTCGCGCGTTATAAGAGATTAACTATATATAAAAATCGATAAATTTAATTATATTATAAAAAGCGTTTGCTTAATTAATAAAAAAGATTCTAAGACTTATTAAAAAGAGAGATTTTCGAATTTAATTCTCTACTTTAAGCGTATTTTAAGAATTAATAAAGATTAGAATTATCTCTAAATTAGATAATAGATCTTATCTTTCTTATTAAGAAGTAATTATAATTAACTCTTATATAGTCGCGTAATTATACGCATTTCACGTAAAAAGAGTTACTTTATAAGCTAAGAATATATAGCTTATTCGTAGCTTACGAAATAAGATAACTATCTATTAATTCGAATAAGACGTATAATAATTAGAATTATAACTAGAATTCTAGAATACTCTTAAGATTAATTATTATAATTTATATAGCTAGCGATTTCTTTAATTAAGAGATTAAGACTATTTATATTAGATGCGAGAAGTTTAAAATTAGCGAATATATTATTATAGTCTTAAACAATAAGATCGTACGTCTTTCTCGCATTTACCGCATTAAGATCGAACTCGAAACCTATTGTAGCGAAGTTATAATTATCTAGTTAAAATAATATCGATTCTAGTAGAGATAATTATTTCGTATTATTATATTTAAAGTGCCTATTCTAAATATAACTAGTTATATTATAATATATAACTTTCTCTCGACGATTAAAGAATATATACGAAGATAATATAATATCGATAAAGATATATTTCTTTTAAATAGATTAGCGATAACTAGAATAATAACTAGAAATATATAAATATATTAAAATTATAAATAGATATATATGTTCTTTCCTAAGATAGCTTTCTAAATTTTTATAATCTAGCTCTCTAAGTTTACGTAGCAGAGATCTATTAGTCTTTCGTTACACGTTCTACACATTAATAAATAAACGCATTTTTATATTCGACACGTAGTTTCACTCGAGATTCTACTTATACGCGAATAGTATAATATTTAATAACTAATAGTTCTTTTCGAGTTTTGATAGATTATAGCGCTTACGATCTAGAATATTATCTCTCTCTTTGATAATTAAAAAAATCTCGTTTATTATATAATTAAAATAAATACTTTTTTATTAAAGATAATTATATATTTTACTCTACTTTCTTATCTTCTATATCTTCTTATAACGAGTTATTATTCTTATCGATATAAACTATTATTTTAAGATAAATCTAAAGCCGAAGACGTCAAGTAACGATATTACTATATATGTCTTATATAATTCTATTTTAAGTATTAGCTTAAAAGAACTAATAATTAAAATAATAATTATAAAAGTAAGTAAATATTATCTAAAGTTAACTTCTTACTAACGAAGAATTTTAATATATGCTTTTCGCTATAAGTTTAAAATAGTCACGAATTCGCTAATCTTTTTATAAATATAAATATAATAATTCTTAGCGACGTTATTAACTTTCTTTACGCGTTTTAATTTCTTTTCTTTAAAGATAAAAATATCGAGTCTTATTCTTAAATATTTAATGTTAAGATTTTCGCTAAGATCTTAAATAACTTTACGCTTTAACTAATTGTCTTTAGGTCGATTAATTACGCTATAACGTGAAGTCTTAAATTCGAGATTATTTAACTCTATATTAAAGAGCGAAAAGTGCGTTTAAGAATTTAATTATTCTTCTTTTTTAATATCTAGAAAAAAGATTAATAAAGAAATATAAAAATAAAAAAAGCAATTACTTTTATAAGATCGATACTTTATAGATTACGATTTAGCTAAGAATTATTAATTATATACTCTCTATTAGAATAGAAGTATATTAAATATCTTTAATTATATTAATAATAGAAACGCGTCTCAAATATTAGAACGAGAGAAAGATACGATAAATAAGAATTATTTAAGGGAAAAGTTTAAGGGGAGAATTATTTAGATATTAATATCTATTATTAAAAGAATTACCGAGAAAAAAATCGATTGAGCATTAATTTCTATTATCTACTCAATATAGAAAGATTATTAAGAACTCTACGTGTTAGCGTCTAAATTGATAAAATTTTAATACGCTTAAGTAATTACTAGAATAATTACTAGAATTAATTATAAGATAAATTTATTCTTATAGAATCTTAATACTTAAAATAAAAGTATTCTTCTCTCGCTTTCCGATTGTAAAATAAATTAATTCTAATATTATTACGATAGATATCTAGAAGCATTAACAAAAATTATTGATTTTATCTATAATATCACGTTTTCTAAGGTATATTTGTCGTGTACTTTTATTTTCTTCTTACTTTTTCTTCTATTATTCATTATTCTTCTAGTATTTATTATTCTTCTGCTATTCATTATTCTTCTACTATTTATCTTATTATCTATCTATCTAGTAAAGTTATTACTCTCGAAATTCGACTTCGAACCTTAGCTCTAATCTTAACTTCTTCGTTCTTAAGCTATAACTCGTAAAAGAATTACTACGTGACATAATATTTTGAAGCAGATATATTAAATCTATAAATAAAATATTAAGTATAAAGCTAATGCGCGAGTAGACGATAGCATATAAGAGTAAAGAAAAGACTAGAGAAATTATAATACACGTAGCTAATACTAGATAATCTTAAGTGTAATTAATTACTTCTATATAATCTTTAAGTATTTAGCTATTGATATGAGTCGGAAAGGTATGGTATATTTAATGTTATGGGACTAGTTTTTCAAATATTATATCGAAAGGTATAGGATATTCCATACTCCCATTGGGTTTTTAATAAATATATTACGTGATATTTTTTTATACTCTAAAAATACGTAAAAAGCTTAAGCGAACGCTTATATAATTATAAAATTCTATAAATAGATTAAAAAAAAATATAATTTTTTAAAAAAGTTAAAAATGACTATATTCAATAGATATCACACCTTTCCGACCCGTAAATATTAATAACAATTCTACTAACAATAATCGTGATTTCTTCATTAGATAATTCGTCTTTTCTATTATCGTCTCTACTAGAAAGCCGTAAGAAATTAACGACTACGAACACTACTATCGATAATTCAAACTCTTTTTATCGTAGGCCGTCAAGTCAAACTATATCTAAAATAACAATTAATTTTATAGCTTAATAACTACAAGATATAATTAACAATACTATCAACTTCGTCGTTATAAATGTTATTAATAACTTGCATTTATCTATTAAATCTAGAGGAGAATAAAGCTCGTTAAAGAAGTTAGAAGAGTTAGAAGAATTAGAAGAACTCGAATCGATTACAGTAGAAGTTATAGAAGCATCGAGTTCTAATAGCAAATAAAATACTATAGAATTAAGCTATTTCGATTCTTTTCTAAATAAGTTATACGAAGAGAATAAGATTATAACTATAGAAAAGAACGTGTATTATCGTAGTGTGATTCTATTTATTAAAAGAATTTATGATTTGATAGCTATAAAAGAAGAAGCTATAATTCGTATTAACATAAATACTTATTTTCGTGATTCTACACTTGCTTAATATATCTTAGAGCTATTAAATTTAAAGCGAAAAGACCTTCGAGTAGAAGGTAGTGAAGTGAAAGAATAATGTAGAGCTCTCTCTGCAAGATTCAAGAAATTGCCAGACGTGACACTCGTAAATCTAACTACAGAAAAGTACACATTAATAGATGCTCGAGCGCGTCGTGAGCCTGCTAGCTATATATAAGTAGTAGTTAGACACGTAAAATTAGCTAATATTAATAATATTCAAAATTAGTTAATATTTGCCTATTAGGGAATTATATCGAAATTACGTATTTTTATTAATTTATTAAACTTAGCTATTATTATTATTATAAGCTTTATTTAAATGCTTGACATAAAGAAGATAACTTAATTTAAGCTATATACTCGTCAATAGTAATATTAAGCTTTAGCTTAAAGATCTTAAAATTAGTAAAATTAATAGCGTGAAAATATCTATCGAAATGCACTGAGAAATATATTTCAGTAAGGTCTTTCCTTAGCTATTAATTTAATTCTATCTCTTAGTTATTTAAATAGCAGTAGTAATATAAATAGTTATATCGTTAATAATAATTATTTCGATCTTCTAACTTCTTTAATTAAAATACTTATCGTTCTTAATAATACGACTATTAATTGAATTCTCGCTACGATTTATAATTATAATAAGATATAAATTAAAGATCTTTCTTGTAAGCTAAAGGGTAGCAAAATATATTAGATTTAACGAATCGACTGTTATAAATACGGGTTGGAAAGGTGTGGTATCTGTTGAACATAGTCGTTTTCAACTTTTTTTCAACTTTTTTTAATAAATTATATCTTTTTAATCTATTTATAGAATTTTATAATTATATAAGCGTTCGCTTAAGCTTTTTACGTATTTTTAGAATATAAAAAAATATCACGTAATATATTTATTAAAAACCCAATGGGAGTATGGAATATCCTATACCTTTCGGTATGATATTCGAAAAACTAGTCCCATACCATCAAATATACCATACCTTTCCGACCCGTAGTTATAAACGAATTAATTCGCAGATCAAAAATTCGAAAGCCCAAATAATATCGAAAATCGTTAATAATTTCAGTAGAATTTTAGATTTAAGATTACTATTTATCAAGTAGAAGCGACTAAAATAAGTAAGAAAATTCTAATTAAGCGAAAGAAAATACGCTTTAATAGAATACTAAAATTAATAACTATTAGAGATAAAAGTAGTTAGATCATGATTTTAATAAGTTAAATAATTAATATTATAATAATTCTTTTACCGAATTTATAAATATTTAAACGTACTATAGAAATTATAATTTAACTTTCTCTTTTAAGTCGAAATTGTATAAGTATTTACGAGCCGAATATTATTCTAAATTACTTTCTACGTCTAAATCGCTAATAAATATATAGACGAATATCGATACTTTTATCGTGGAAATTATTTAATTAGACTCCAAGAATAGAGCTAGATTAGGCACTGGTTTTAGCTTTCGTGATTGAAATTACGCTTATATTTTATTACGATTTATATTAAATGCAAAGAATAAGAAAGAATATATTAATTTAGGGACTAATATAATATTAGTCGATAAGTAATAACTTTTATCTCTGCTGCCTAATGTGAAAATTAAGAAGATATTATCTTATCTACGTATCAAAGGGCTTAATTCTATAATGTATAATATCGATAAATATATACTTGTTTTAATATATCTCCCAGATCTTAAAAAGAATAATAATAAGGTTCTTGCTTATATTGTGAGAGAAATTTATTTAATTAATAATTTAAAGGCAAATCTTTTAATAGAAAACGATATTATAAAATCGGAGAAAAATATGCTTAATATAAGCAAAAACAAAGTACGTATTAATAGTTGTGATATTATTATTAAAATTATAACTTATAACGTTGATTAATATATAAAACGATTAATTCGAGCATAAAAAGCACTTACTATTGCACCGAGAGCTTAGTAAATTCTACTTATTATTACGCCCAAGAATCTATCTAACAGGGACTTTATTTTCGAACCTACAAAGCAACATAATTTGATTATATATACTCACATGATTAATATTAATATTGCTAATATAATAGTTAAAAACGAGACTAATTATACTATGTAAATTTTTAAGAAATTGCACTTGAAAATACTATAAGAAGTCGATTACGAAAACGTCTTCTTTGTTATAGAAATGCCTTCAGCTAAGCTCGAAAAGTATTCGAAATCATCGAATTAAGTAAAGAAAGTAGTCACTTTCGTCGCTATTACAATAATAAGTCTAGCTAATAATTTCTTGTCTTTGATTAATTATGTCTTAATTAATATCTCTACATATATAATGAAATTAAAGCTTTCTAATAATATAATAATTTATAAAGATAAGAAAGAAAGATAGTAATTATCTAACCGAATTAATAAGTTTTTATCTTTATAAAAGAATAAAGATTTTATTAAAGTGTTATAGAATAAATAAATAAAGCTTTCTCTTCGAGATAATTAATAATTAAGGCTATCTAGCAATAAGAGAGCGAAGATCTATTCTCTTAAGCTAATAGATAAGATAATAGTTAATAAAACCTTTAATACTCTTCAATAGCAAGATCGTCTAAAATACATTAAATAATTAACTTCGTTTAGCTACTCTATCTTCGTTATTTGAAAAATTCTATTAAATAATAAAAGAAAGAGTAGAGTAGTGATTAATATTAGTGAATTAAATAATCTTATTATGCTAGACGTCTATCTCGTATCTCTTTAATTAGATATTATCTTTAAACTACTTAATTGCACTTATCTAACTATGCTAAATATAGTATTATTCTTCTATTAATAACTTATATATCCCGACTTTTAGTATATACTTATAGTAGTTACTTATCGAGGGTAAGAAATATTTAACGTTTTAATTATAAGCTATATAAACTTAATTATTTATGTATAAAGAAGAATTAATTATATTTTGAGAGCTCTTAAAGCCTTCGTATAGGCCTATATTAATAATATTATTATTAAATCTAATAGCTTCTCTAAGCACCTCTATTACTTAAGAAGACTTTTTTAACTTTTAATTAAGCATAATATTTTAATCGTTCCTAAAAAGATCTTTTTAAGATATTCAAATATTAATCTACTTAATCGATATATTAATTCTTTAAGAATAACTACTATAGATAATAAACTTAAAGTAATTGTTAAGCTAAACTACTCCGTAACTCTTAAAGATTTAGAGCATTATCTTAATCTAATAGACTATCTCCGTAGCTCGGTTTATTACTATATATAACTTATAGCACCTTTATAGAATCTTAAGATAAGGCTTTTAAAAGAAGCTTCGTTAAAAGATAATCCCCGCCGTATATATTCTTCTCGCTTTAAATTAGCATTATCTTAATCTTTTATACTTATTTATCACGATCTTAATAGATTAATTTAAGTGAACTTAAATACTTTAAAAGAGTTTAATTTCAAAGTATAAGTCTTTTATATTAACGGAGAAATCAATTCTAACTCGAATAAATAACCTCTTCGCACTGTAATTCAAATAATTATATTTTTTTCTCGAGACCTAACTCAAGCTAAGAAGAACTATTAATCAATAGAGCTAGAAGTAATAGACTTTATCTAAGTGCTCAAGAAAATAAGGCACCTAATAGACTTTTTAAAGCATACTACTATTATTTAAATAGATTATTCTATTATCCTAGATATTATAAGATAATCATCGATTACCTCAATAAATTTCACTATAAGAATAAACGTTCGTCTTATTAGAACTTTTCAATTTCTTAGATAATTCCGTCTCGATATTCGATATAAGCCTGAAAAAGAATACATCGTCTTAGATACACTTTTAAGACTTACGAGTGCTGATAGTAATAATACATCTCTCTCTAATAAGCATAATAAGCTAAATACTCTCTTCACTACTACACTTGTAAAGATAAATTCTACGTTTCTTAAAGACCTCGAAGAAGACTATAAGATAGACTTATTCTATATTAGAATCTCTACTTTAATAGCTAAGAATAAAGATATCAACGAGAACGTTATTAATCTTTCTTTCGTTCGTGACAGACATATAGACACTGCATAGAAATATTAAAATCTTTTCTTTTATATTAGCAAGCTTATCGACGTGTAGCGTCTTTATATATCTTAAAGCATAATTAAAATTATTCTTAAAATAGCTTATAAAGATAATTATTTGAGATTTAAGAAGTCTTATAAGAAAATTTCGAATATTTAATATATTTATAAATTGATTAAATATCTCCGGCAATATATTAGATTCTATTCTTAATATCTTATTCTCTAAACACGCCGATATCGTTCTTATAACTCTTTATAGTCAATCGAGTCTTCATTAATATCGTTTTATATACTTACTCTAAATTTTATTTTAACACTCTTAAAATTAGTCGAGAAGTTCGATACTATTCTTTTTATAATAAATAAGTTCACAAGAAAGATAACTTTCGTATCTAGCAAAAAGAATTACTCTATCGCTTAATAGGCTGCTACATTGCTTAATAGACTTAATATTATAAACTAAGGAATTCCAAGAATTTTACTCACGAATCGTGATAGAAAGTTCCTTTCTAAGCTTTAATCGAAGCTCTTTAAGAAGCTCGAAGTAAATTTACTTTATTCGACTATCTATTATTCTTAGACGAATAAAAGTAATAAGAGAACTAATTAAATAGCGGAGATAGTACTACAATTCTATCTACATATCATATAGAATTCCGCTCTCTGGCCGTTAGTTCTCCCGCGAATATAAGCTCTATTTAATAACTCGATCTCAACTACAATTAATAACAAAACTCTCAACGAACTAACTTACGAATTTTAATTCAATAGATTACTTGATCTACTTAGAGAAATATCTCTACTATAGTCTATCGTTACCCGTATTTAGATAGCTAATATCATCTCGTTTACTTAGATAAATTAAAAATATTATTATAATAGAAAGTATCAATTAATGTTTCTCAAGTAGGGCGATTAAGCTTATTTACGACTGCATAAAGACTATTTCATCCCTGTTATTACTACTACTATCATTATTACCAAGCTATCTTAGTAGTATATCGATCCTTTCGAAATATTATAGAAAGTTATTAAATAGGCCTACAAATTAGCTATCCTAGGGTATTAAAATATATTCGATCTTTAGCATTGCCTAATTAAAGCCTACCCCTACTTCTAACTTTAATTCGTATAGTCGTTCTATTTCTAATTAGCTAGGTAATGTATATATGAAAGAAAATATAGATGAGTACAAGTCCTGGGAAGTAGAGCGAATTCTTAATAAGCGAGTTATTCGAAAAGGTAGAGACCTTGCCACGTAGTATCTTATTAGATAATTGGGATACGAGCCTAAATATAATTAATAATATAACGTTAAAGATCTAATTAACTCTAATAACTTAGTATAATAGTATAAGAATATAATAGCTATCGCTAACGCTATTTAAACTTAATCTATTTATCTCATCGCTACATTTAAACGACTCAACGAGTATTACTAATCGAGAATTATTTCCCTCTATTCGATAGCGTTTATATAGTCGTTAAAGGAAGATATCAATCTATAATTGTAATATTTATGTTATTGTTATTGTGATATTCTAACTACTTCTACACTATATACTTTATTTAACCTTACTATCACCAGTTTTCTAGCAAGTTTGCCGCCAATACGAATTCGCAAGCGAGGTCGCTTATTTTTTTCTTATTATTGTGGGATATTGTCACGGTTTTTCTATATATCAAAGGCGTTTCGAAAGATCGGGGAAGGAACGGGGAAGCTAGGCTAAATTTATATTAGTTTCTTAGTATAATCTCCGTCACTACGGCTCTTAGAATTTAATAGACTTTTTAATTAATCAATCCCAGACCTTTTCCATAACACTTTCGTATAATATTCATAGATATGTGAGATCTTTAATCGAATATATTTCAAATTAGATATATCGCTTCGAGATATGTTCGTAGACTACTGCAGTGCTATATTGATTTCCTAAGTGTTAAAGTCGTCGTCACTTGTTGTTAGGCCTAGCGCTGCATGCGCATTAGCGCCGACTACTCATGGGTTCAGGGTCCATTGCGGGGTCATGGCGGGGTCCATGGCCTAAGGCCTTGGCGAGGCCTTGGCGGTCGTATGTCGTCTTCGCATGCCCCAGGGTGTTCGTGTTCCTTAGAAATTAGTTCTATCAGGACTTAGTACCTAATAAAGGAATCACCATCGTACCGACTATACGTCTCTTATATTGGTTAGGCCGCTTGCTGAGCGCCAGCGAACCAACCCCTTACACTTGTGAGGGCTCGGTCTTTATGAAAAAGAGAGCCCGAAGTCTATATTTCATTAGGCCGTGTCTTTTAAGTGTAAAGAATAATAGGCTATAACGTCGTAGCCTTAATTCGTTATTTAAAAGACACAACTAATCTTCGATCTTGAATATTTCTAGTTCGCTAAGCTAATAGCTTGCTAAAGACTACAATCGAAGCTTTTTAGACTTTTTAAGCTTTCGTTTATAGATTTATCGACGCTATTAATATAGAAGAGAGCTCGAAATTACTATTATTCTCTTTATTTATAATGACGATATTGAATATTAGAAAATATATTGAATATTAGATGAGTTGAATTCAGAAGACCTTAGCCCTACCCGGCCAGAGGCTTGACATACTAACTTTATACTAAATATCACTTATCGAACTATATCTTTTATGAATGCTCTTATAATATTGACTATCTATAAGCATCGCTAAAGCGAGATATCTATCTAAGCTATCTCTTAAAGTGCTATTTAGATACATATTTCACGGCCTGAAATACTGGCCAGACTGCAGCCCCCAGGTCTGTTACAGTATTATTACATATCATTCAAACTGCCTGTGGACCAGTTGGTTTTCAGGTCCAAACCACACCAACTGCCAACTGCCAGACCCCCAACTGCACCGTCAACTGCGAAAACTAACTGGTTCAACTGTTGGTGGAACAGTTAGTTGGTGCACCATCGTCAGCCCTGCGCTAACAATGACCCCTGCCGAACCTTTTGGATACCCCTGCCGCTCTAGACGGTGGACGAAGTTTACTGTTTCCCTGAGCAGCAGCCCTGAACTTCCCCTGTTACCTATTCACTGTATTCCGTTCCAACACCTATCATCTCAATTGTTCTGTTCTTCATCTCTTGGTTGTCCATCGTTGCTCCTTCGGGCTGCCTACTTTTAATGATCCGCCTCGCAATCTGCTCGCCCGAGGTATATGCGCCGGCAACCGTACCTAGACCATCAAATGGCGCAGTGTGCTCTCCGGCAAAAAAGATGTGCTGCTCCGGCATTCCGTATCGAATTGCTTCCACATCGTGTGCGGCATCTGTCATACCCACTTGGAAGTTACTGTAGCTGCCATTGCCTGCGAACTCGTCGTTGCACCACTCAGTGGCTAGAAAACGGAGAGGCGCGCAGGTCCTCACGTATCCTGGCAACCTAGAATAGTATGGCTCAAAAAAATCCCGAAGCCACTCATCGCGAGAGTCGCCTTGCAACCCGCGGATGGAAGTGGTAATGTGGGTTGAGCAATCGCCAAAGGTATAGAAGAGTAGGATATTGCGGCGATAGGGTTCCTCGAAGGCGTGGAAGCTCACGCATTCCAGGCGCCACCCTTGAGGGTTGCTCTGAGTCGCGTAGGAAGGTGACAGCCAATGCACGAAGCTCACAATGTCATCAAACTCATTCCCTGCGTCCGTCGCGATGGACTCCCAGAAGGCAGTCGGGAACTCGATCAACACCTATAAATAATCGTTAGTGCATCGCATCTTCAAGCCTACTAGCAGTGATTTACTTTCTCCAGTCTTCCGAATGATATCGAGTCGATTGCGGACGCGATGCGTGGATGTAGGGGATGTATACTCTCTTTATGCTGCTTCAACCAGCCCAGCGGCGCTGTGATCACCACGTCGTCGCAGTACTGCTTCTTGCCATCGGAAGTAGTCAAGCAGATTAGACCAGGTTCGCCCGGCCGAGTTTCCACAGAATCCATCACGGTGTCCAGTAGAATGTGCGCTCGTGCAAGAGGAACCGCAGCGACCCGGGCCATGATTCTCTGGTAGTTGGTTGGTATGAAGCAGTCATCTGTAGAAATTAGTCCTACCCAGCCGAAAGCCAGTCCATGTACCTACCTCCTTCAATACAGTCTTCAAGATAGAAGTATTTGAGTGATTGAAGCTCCACACGGTCACCCACGTAAGCTCCCCACATCTGTGACATGCCCAGCATGAGCTCCACTTCCTGCCCATTCATGTCGCCGGCTTGGAAAGCCTGAGAGCACCAGCCTTCAAAGAAGCTGTATAGACTCGCAGAACAATCGATTTCCTCGTAGTGATTCCTGCTGTGTTCCATGGCTGCCTCTAAGATCCCCCACGCTTGCTTCAGGGCTTTATTGGCCCTGGGTGGAGCTACAAGATGGCCTTCACCATCGACTAGGAGAGTGCGCTCCTTCCATCGATGAAGTGGGGTCCCGGTCTCTTTGGCGAGCTCAACGATCGGGTTATACCCGGTGCTGGCGTTGTCAGCTTGCAAATGAAAAAATTGAGATCATTTCGTGTACCTATGTATCCAATTCGCTCCGCTGTCCGTGCTCAGTTCAGTTTTGGAAATGGTATAGTTGGCCTACTACTTACATATCAACCTCTAGCGGTCCCATCTGATCGCTTTGGCCAATCTCTTGGGCTGTCAGCCTACATGTACTGCATCACAGATCATTCACCGCGGACCCTACCACCAATCCTGTTGCGGGCCTCGATGATGGTCACATCGTAAGAGTGTTCAAGCAGCACAGTCGCGCACCGTAGACCAGAGACTCCAGCTCCTACGATACAAACATGAGGGGCCATCTTCTATATGCAACTAATAGGCTAAGTATACTAATATTCCTGGAGAAGAGGTGCGAAGCCTGGCGAAGGCCGCAGTGCAGTAAGGACTTGTTTGGATTCTACGAATTGACTTTGCGCCAGGAGCGTCCAATCAATTTCAAAGAGTGCCTCCAAATTTTAATACCTCCTCGATAAGAGATCAATTTTCTTCTGTTAATTCCTAATCAAAGATCTGAGTACAAGCCTAAGCCTGCTCCACACCATGGTATATAATATAGATTTTGAAGAGTATAACTTGTAGAACTATGGTTATGGCAATGATGACTACCTTACTGTGCGCTAGGGAACGGGCCTCCCACATTAGCATTACTTTACACCGGGGCATACTATCTAGATTCTGAAGATAGCAAATGATCGTGCGCATCCGATAGTTCATTGGAAGCAGCTGTAGTAGCTAGAGTAGTTGTGTGTGGTTGTAGCATTGATGGTTACTTCATGCTCCCTAACAGACGCCCTAGAAGACATCCCTAAGATTTCGCGCTCTGATGTATCACGGGACTGAAATATCTTAATCGTACTTACCTGCTCGTATGGTTACTCGTACCATTCCGACCCGGTGTGCGTATTCTAGGGCACGCCCGTAAGGTAGGGTGAATGGAAGGATGAAGGATGAGCGTGAGCAACCCTGGTGAGGTGCTGCATCACCCCTGTCACCCAGCCCGCACCCTAAAAGCGGCAACATCGGGTGAGCAGCCAAACGCCTAGAGATAAAGTAGGTCAAACAACAACGACGAGCTTCTCTCCTAACTTCATGCGAGGCTAATCGCATCCCAAGACTCAGTCAGCAAGGAAGATGGCCACTGCAGGACTGCAGTTATGTCATCCACGATTCCAACCTACAAGATCGCATCGATCCCCGGCGACGGCATTGGGCCCGAAGTCATCAGCGCCGCCATCACAGTTCTCCAAAAGCTCGCTTCCGCCCTGGGAACCTTCTCGCTCCAATTCCAACACTTGCCATGGAGCAGTGAATACTACAAGGCGCATGGCCGCTATATTCCCCAGGGTGGATTGGAAGAGTTAGGGAAATTTGATGCTATCTTGTTTGGCTCTGTGGGAGATCCCGGTGCGGCCCTCCTCAGCTTGCATTAACTTGCATGTTAGTTCGAGCAGATATTAACCTTTCCTCCGTGTAGATGTGCCAGATCACATCTCGCTCACCGGCCTCCGCCTGACCATTATTCGCCACCTTCACCACTACGCCAACCTCCGCCCCACCCGCCTGCTCCGTGGTTGCTCCTCTCCTCTTGCTGCGCTCTTAGGCAACCCTTCACTTTTGGACTGGGTCATAGTCCGCGAAAACAGCGAAGGAGAGTACTCGGGCCAAGGTGGACGTACACACGTGGGCACACCATGGGAGGTAGCTACAGAGGTAGCAGTTTTCACCCGTCATGGCGTGGAGAGGATAATGAGGTTCGCCTTTGAAATAGCGCGGGAGAGGGGAAGGAAGAAGGGAAAGCCGGGTCAATTGTGTGTGGTGACGAAATCAAATGCACAAATCCATGGTCTCGTCCTTTGGGATGAAGTTGCCGTTATTGTCTCCAAAGACTTCCCCGATGTGGAGTGGGGGAAAATGCTCGTGGATGCCATGACCGTGCGCATGACTCTACATCCAGAGACCTTGGATACGATCGTCGCCACAAATCTTCATGCAGACATACTGAGCGACTTGGCAGCTGCTCTGGCAGGTAGTATCGGCATAGCGCCAACGAGCAATCTCGATACTACAAGAGGAAATCCAAGTATGTTTGAGCCCATTCACGGAAGTGCATTCGAAATTGTGGGCAAAGGCCTTGCGAATCCCATTGGGGCAATCTGGACCGGGGCTGAAATGCTGAGATGGCTAGGGCAAGAAGATGCTGCCGATGCGTTGATGGAGAGTGTGGAGACCGTGGTTGAGAAGGGATGTAGGACAGCGGATCTTGGGGGAACTGCAAGGACAAAGGATGTTACGAGCGAAATCTGCAGGGTGATCGAAAGAGCCCTACGACGGGAGCAAAGAAATGTTGGATGATAAATGAGACTAAAAATACTCCGCTTTTTGCAGCAAAGAAACAAAAGAAACCACTACACCATTTTACCAGCGCCATTAGGGATAGAACCTAACATGAAATTGATATGAACCCATTAGAGAACTGTGATGTTCGCAGGACGCTTCTCGAGGCGCGTTGATATGTGCACTCCGCTAGTCCGGTAGTAGCTTGGTAGCCGGAGAGTCGGCATTAGACCTTCCGGGATCTTCAGATTTGTCCTCGAGAGTTTGAGAACACTTCTCACTCATGGCCATGTTGAAGCATCTATCTTCGCGTAGATGGTCTTTTCTTTTGAATTGAGTGTCTCATAGTCGTCGCCGTGATGTAAGCTCAAGCATGACCGAAACTCCAAAAGACTAACACTTACTAATTTCGTAGGCCACCTCTCGTCAAGAACCCCCAGATACAATCCGCCACGCTCCTCAACCCTCTTCCCATATTCTTGCATCTATATGTCTGGCCTTTTCTTGCGATATGGCCGATCTTCTTTGCCATCTATCTATCCGAGGACCGGTACAACACATACATAAACGGGCCTGAGTGGACTTTTGTTTGGGCGGGCTCGATAGTCACACTGCAATCTTTGACATGGCTCTCAACCAAATGGAACGTTAATATTGACGCTTTGTTTACATGTATAAAAGCCAGGGAAGTGCGAGATGCCTCGCTTATCAAGGTTATTCCTGTGACGAATGCTGGATCCGCGGAGATTTGCAAACTACTCAGAGATAATGTTAGCAACACATCCAACGCAGTTCACGAGCTTGACTGATTGGGAGTAGGTCGGCGGGAAACAGAACGTATCGTTTCTTTTCCAGAAGCGCCGGTTCCTTTACAGTGCCGAAGAAAACAGTTTTGCGCCAATGTCATACGAAATTGACAAAGAACCAAGACCAGCCATCAAGACGTTCCAAGAATCGCAAGGACTCCAAACACCGGAAGAGATTGAGCGCGTCCAACAGCATTATGGCGATAATACATTCGACATCCCAGTGCCAACATTTACAGAGCTGTGGAAGGAGCACGCCGTGGCACCTTTCTTCATCTTCCAGATGTTTTGCGTGGGGCTCTGGCTGCTGGACGACTACTGGTACTACTCGCTTTTCACCCTGGTTATGCTAGTTGGATTTGAGAGTACAGTAGTTTGGCAAAGACAAAGAACGCTGAACGAGTTTCGCGGGATGAGCATACAACCGTACCCTCTGTGGGTCTACAGGCAGAAGAAGTGGGAGTCAGACACAAGTGACAAGCTTCTTCCCGGAGACCTAGTGTCTGTGGATCGGACGAAAGAGGATAGCGGAGTGGCTTGTGACATGCTGTTGGTAGAAGGCACCGCGATTGTCAATGAAGCTATGTTGTCTGGGGAGAGTACGCCGCTGCTCAAGGATTCCGTTCAGCTTCGCCCTGGTGATGCGCTAATTGATCCCGAGGGTCTAGACAAGAATGCCTTCCTCTACGGCGGTACCAAAGTTCTGCAGGTCACTCATACTAATGCCAGCGAAGATGCGCCGGAGACTGTCCCTACCTTGGCTTCTGGGGTTGAGCCTCCACCAGACAAGGGAGCAATGGCTGTCGTTGTGAAGACCGGCTTTGAGACAAGCCAGGGAAGCTTAGTCCGCACGATGATATACTCAACTGAGCGAGTCTCGGCCAACAATGTGGAAGCTTTACTATTCATTCTATTCTTGCTCATCTTCGCAATCGCCGCTTCGTGGTATGTCTGGGTCGAGGGTGTTGCACAGGATCGGAAGCGCTCGAAGCTGCTGCTCGACTGTGTCCTGATCATCACAAGTGTAGTCCCGCCAGAGCTTCCCATGGAGCTCAGTCTCGCCGTCAATACTAGTCTTGCAGCCCTAAGCAAATACGCCATCTTCTGTACCGAACCCTTTCGGATACCTTTCGCTGGGAGAGTCGACATTGCTTGCTTCGACAAGACTGGTACTTTGACAGGAGAAGACCTGGTCGTAGATGGCATTGCAGGGCTCTCGCTGGATGATAAGAATGCGAAGACCGAGAAAGATAGTGCTCACAGCAAGTTGACATCTGTGCTCGAGGCTGGCCAGCAGACGACACTTGTTCTTGCAACTGCTCATGCCCTGGTTAAGTTGGACGAGGGAGAAATCGTTGGAGATCCTATGGAAAAAGCCACTCTGACCTCACTTGGCTGGACGCTTGGGCGTAATGATACCCTCCATGGTAGATCGACAGCAATTGGCAGAGGAAATACCAGTGGTGGCGAGCTTGTACAGATAAAGCGACGCTTCCAATTCTCTTCTTCCTTGAAAAGGCAAAGCTCTGTGGCAACTGTATTGACCACAGACCGAGCAACCGGCAGGAAAGTCCGGGGCACGTTCGTTGGGGTGAAAGGAGCCCCAGAAACTATCCGCACAATGCTTACTACGATACCACCGAGTTACGAGGAGACTTTCAAATATTTCACAAGGAATGGAGGACGAGTGCTGGCTCTAGGGTATCGGTATCTCTCCGTAGACTCCGAGCTTGGCCAAAAAAAGATCAATGACTTGAAACGGGAGGAAGTAGAAGCGAATCTGACCTTTGCTGGCTTCTTAGTACTCCAGTGCCCTCTCAAAGAGGACGCGATGCAGGCCGTTCGAATGCTCAACGAGAGCAGTCATCGTTGCGTTATGATTACAGGCGATAACCCTCTGACCGCGGTGCATGTCGCTCGTCAAGTTGAGATCATTGATCGGGATGTCCTCATCCTTGATGCTCCGGAGAATGACGACAGCGGTAAGAGGCTTGTGTGGCGAAGCGTTGACGAAAAAACTAATATTGCTGTCGACCCTACTAAACCTTTGGATGAGACAATCGTGAAGCAGAAAGATCTTTGTGTTACTGGCTACGCTCTGTCGAAATACAAGAACGAGGCTGCTCTTCTTCAACTGCTCAGACACACGTGGGTATATGCTAGAGTCTCACCGAAGCAAAAAGAAGATATCCTGCTTGGCCTGAAGGATGCTGGCTACACCACGCTTATGTGTGGTGATGGTACAAATGATGTGGGAGCTTTGAAGCAAGCTCACATCGGCGTGGCCCTCCTCAATGGCTCGCAGGATGACCTCAACCGAATAGCGGAGCACTACAGAACTACTAAGATGAAGGAGATCTATGAAAAGCAAGTTGGTATCATGAAGCGATTCAACCAGCCTCCACCACCTGTCCCGATACAGGTTGCTCACCTTTATCCTCCTGGGCCAACCAATCCTCATTACGAGAAGGCAATGCAACAACAAGCGGAGAGAAAGGGAGCTACTGGGGGGGTGGCAGCCAACGCGCCTACTACAGAGAAGAAAGAAAACACCGAGACCACTACCCCACGCCCAGATGCAAATGCCAACCTTACGCCTGAGCAAAAGAAGCAACAGAAAGCGGCACAACAGGCAGCCGGCTTGGCTGATAAATTCACAGCTTCGATGATGGAGCAGGAGTTAGATGAGAATGAACCACCTAGGATCAAGCTTGGTGATGCCTCAGTTGCAGCTCCTTTCACCAGCAAGCTTGCAAATGTTATTGCGATTCCTAACATCATTCGGCAAGGGCGATGTACCCTGGTGGCCACAATCCAGATGTATAAGATACTGGCTCTCAATTGTCTGATCAGTGCTTACAGCTTGAGTGTGTTGTATCTGGAGGGCATCAAGTTTGGAGATGGCCAAGTGACAATCAGCGGCATGCTCATGAGTGTCTGCTTTCTGTCTATTTCTCGAGCAAAGGTATAAACCTTCTTTCTCTAAGCTAAAAAACATCTGCTAACGCGTCCCCCAGTCCGTCGAAGGCCTCTCTAAAGAACGTCCACAACCCAACATCTTCAATCCCTACATCATCGGCTCCGTCCTCGGGCAATTTGCCATCCACATCGTCACCCTTGTTTACCTCTCCAACTACGTGCAAAGCATCGAGCCCCGCGCAGAGAAAATTGACCTCGAAGGTGAATTCGAACCATCTCTACTCAACAGCGCCGTCTACCTGCTCCAACTCATCCAGCAGATCTCCACCTTCGCCATCAACTATCAAGGCCGGCCTTTCCGGGAAGGCATCAGCGAGAACCGCGGCATGTACTGGGGCTTGGTTCTTGTATCTGGCGTTGCCTTCTCATGCTCGACCGAGTTCATCCCTGAGATTAACGAGAAGCTGAAGCTCGTGCCATTCAGCACGGAATTCAAATTCATCATGACGGGTCTTATGATTGTTGACTTTGTGGGATGCTACGTCATCGAAGTCGTGTTGAAGCATCTGTACAGTGATTTCCGACCGAAGGATATTGCAGTGAGGAGGGACGATCAACTGAAGGCGGAGGATGCGCGGAAGGCAAAGGAGGCTTATGAAAAATTAGAAGAGGACAAGAAGGTCGTGAGTAATGGGGTTGCGTAGATATATTAGAACTCCGGAGTATTTTAGATCATTCTTGAAACGACATTACCTCGTGGCTCTGTTGAAGAGAAGTTTTGTTGCCAACCTACGCCCAGACCGCCTTTGGATTCCGCTCTTAGGGTGACTACGTAGGTACGAGTACAGGTACCAGCCGAGTCTATCAGATCTTTTCACACTTCGATACACGCCATGAGATAAAAGCTCGAAAGTCATACCTTGCTGCACACCATCAATAGTCTCATCTTACTACGGTCTCCAAGTAACCAAGATGATGCTCACTCAGCCTTGATTGATCCTTCAGGACGATCAAGCGCTATAAGCACAAATCTGATATCATCATCTTACAAGCAGTTGACGCCATCCGCCAATATCGCGTTCTTTCGCGTTATGGACCGATCACCCCACATCGAGAAGGTCGTAAGAGCTACATCACGAGTGTTGTCAGCGGAGCCAGCCAGCGACTCCTTCCGAGGAAAAAGAACTCCTACCGCAGTCCCCCGCCCCCCCCGGCCCCCCTTTCTTGGTAAGCAGTTGCTTAAGGAGCCGTGCGAGCCTCTTGTATCGACTATACTATCTTTACCAATAGTGGTCCAGTCAAAACGCTCGAGTACATATAAGGCCTCTAGACCTAGTCCTGTCGAGGACAAAGTCATAGCGTGTGCGTATCGCTTCTCACGGTCAGCGTTCCTGGAAACTTACTTCGAATATGATGGCTTCGGTTTAATGTGCGATATTGTACCCCTATCATGCTTTTTGTCGATGGTCTAGAGAAGAGGATCGTGTGCCATACTGAATAATCTGGCTCTTCAGATCCCGGCTACTTCCTCAAAGCTTCGACTGCCTTCTTTGTGTAGTCAGCGTTTACGGCCTTAAAGTAGAAAGTCTGGGTAAAGGGCCACAGCTTGGAAGCTGCAGGCCATATCTCAGAAAACCATGCTAATCCACTCTCTCATTAACGGATCATCTGCAAGCAACTTTGAGGCTGCTGTATGTGCAACCACTCTTTTGCAAGCTTCTCGGAAAATATGAAATGTCATCGCGCAGTGGAAAAAAACCTTTGAATGTGACTTTCCGGCAGATACGTTGCTGTAGCAAGCTCTGCATATGTCACTTCTTCCACGTCTGCCGAAAACGATGTTGCAAAACCAGTCAGTTGATTGCTTGCACCGCCATCCAATCAATTAAGCTGTCATGAATCGCCAATAGATCAGCGCAAGCATGGGCCTGTATGCATGGGAGGACGTGTGGGCGGCTGCACTGAGAACGGCTTGCCGTTGAAAAGCAATCTCATTGCATCAGTGTAGTTGCCGTGAATCTAGTCTTATATGAAATAATAAGTCCGATAGATCTCGTTTATCTAAGTATTCTTCTATCTTAACTATAAATAATTAATACGAGCTTAGATATTTTACTCGAAGTTATAATGTATAGTAATAGAAATATAAATCTCCGCTATACTCTTTTAGCTCTATAACTACCCAGTTCTGCTGAGACACATGCAAGAATCCCATATCGGGGCGACTGGGGCTCTCCGTTCAGTCACTGATGGGACCACCCTGTCGGGATACTGTAGACGTCGACATTGGACACTAAAGGACACGTGGAGGGGTCTTGCAAGCAATTTCCAATTGCAGAATTCGAATCCAATTGTTTTGATGAGGTACGTTACGTTATTACTCCCTGACTCGCCGAGGTTATCACGGTGGGACTGTCAGAAGGGAACCCTTGGCAGAGGCATGCATTCATAACGGACGTCCTGTGATAGCGCAGGGTTTTGGTTGGAAAAGATGACGGTTCTATTACAAAGAGGTGTGTGGGTGAATCGAGTGGTGCTGGTGGGGACATGCATGCCCGGATGTGCCTAAAGTTGCCTTGGATTACCATCCCGCATTTTCATGGCTGATTTATGAGCTGCAAAGGACCAAATTAAGGAACACGTACTTCGTATATACCCATGTGAATCGTTGAAACTCGACCCGCGGCCCTCCCGCTCTTGAGTCTAAGCAGGTCCAAGTATCTAGAAGGATTTATGCAGTGTAACATAAGGTACAAGATCAACAGATTGTCAGCGCTAACAATGCCCTGTAATCCCTACAACTCTCATGCGAGTTCAACCGGAGAGGAAAGTCGAATCCGCTTCAATCAAGCGCCCCAATGATATCGCTACCCAGATGTTCGATCCACGTCAAGTACCTGTCATGAGCGGCTGCAAAGGATTGTCCACGACGATAATGTGGCGCTGTTTTGGCTGCGCTATAGAAATCCATATGGAACATCAAGATCCGCCATGCAAAGCGGCGCTGCACGCAAAACCTGCGCTCAGCCTTTCGCGCGTAATGCTAAGATGGCATACCTTGCAGTAAGGAAGATAAGGTGGTGGTAGTGTCAACCCTTCAGTTGCAGCCCACATTACTAAGCCCAGCCGGCCTGCTTTTTCTGCGGGTCGGCCCTCGCCTGGACGTGAATGGCTTCTACGAAGTAGGGGCGAGTAAGCTGGAAAATCAAAGCTATACCATCTAAGATTGTCTGCTCGAACCAACTCGGGTAGTTTTTGACTTGGCCATCTACCACGGCTAATAGTATCTTGGCAGAAGGCTATGTACTGGGTGACAGTTGCAGTACGGTAAGATGGTTCTAAGTATTGAAGATATTCATGAACGATTGATTCTTTCTCCAAAGGCTCCCCTGGAGCAGGACTATTTAACTAACATATAAAAATAGGGGTTAGCCGGGAGAAGGTTGGGAATCCTAGACCCCACACCAACACCAACACCAACATTGGGGGCCAAATTCCAACACTAAGCGTTAGCATCAATGAAAATCTACCATATAGTCTTTTGCCAGACAACCCCCACCGATCAAGGCTGGCCAGAAGAAAATATGATCAAAGGAACTGTGATACGAGCTGTGAGCTTATTTCCCTATCAAACAGATAGCTAAGGGCTGGATCTCCCTCTTCCTTTCATGTTCAGCTTTTGGCAACAGGCGCTCTTCGGTATCGCCTAAGAGAAGAGCTACTGCAGCCATACACCATCATGGATTGTAAATCCTGTCCGGCTTTGTTTTGGCGCTTGTCTCAAGTGAGGAATATTCCATCGATCTACTGGTCCCAAGTGGCGATTGATGCGAAAGTCGTCATGTTAGCGCACATCTTATCCTCCATAAGTAAGAGAGACAATCGCGCGGTATGGATGATTCCTAAGCAAGTCGAATGCGGTCGTTGTCCCGGGACATGGTGACATTGCTTGCCCTACGAACGCTCATTCGCTGTTTGTTCCGGACTTAGGCCCGCTTCCTGCCACAAGTGAAACGTTAATATCCACAAGCAGTGCAAAATTGATGTGTCGCTGACATTTACTTTACTCCTATCAGATCTCCTTCTTCACAGGGCTTCCAGTGCACCACTCTTCAACATGCCTATTCCCACAGTCGTCCTGGTCCCAGGGGCCTTTCACGTTGACTCGGCCATGGACATTCTAGGCGCACAGCTTCAACAAAAAGGTTACAACACGCGCACTTGGGGACTGAGAACAGTCAACAAGCCCAATGTATCTGTTGGGGAGGACTCCACGCTGCTAGCCGAAGGCATCCTTAAGCCCCTGATAGAACAAGGCAAAGACGTCGTGCTCTATCTGCACTCCTACGCTGGTTTCCCTGGAAGCGCTGCCATCGCTGGGTTTTCAAAGGCTGTGCGAAGTGCCAAAGGTCTGCAAGGTGGCATCATAGGACTCATCTTTCAGTCCGCTTTCGTGCCTAAGGCTGGGGATACTCTTTTCCATATGATAGGGGGCAACTATGCGCCTTGGCAGGATCCAGATGTAAGCCTTTCTTACCTCTTCATTGACGCCTTCTATCACGATCTGTTGTTGACGCTTTAAGTAGGAAAAGGCAGGACTGATCAAGGTTATTGATCCCAAGACCACCTTTTACGCCGACGTCCCCGAACCCCTAGCCTCTGGAGCCACGAACCAGATCTACAGTCAATCGCTGTTGTCCTTCAATTCTCCTTCCGGGCCTGTTCATTACCAAGACGCCGCTTACGACGGACGTCGTGTCTATTTGCACACAACTCAAGACCAGGCTCTCCCTCCTTTTGCACAAGACCTGTTCCTGAGCGGAAGTAGAACTACTTGGAAAGTATTGAAGCTAGATACCAGTCATTCCCCCTTCCTGAGTGTCCCAGATAAATTGGCAGATATTGTTGAAGGGGAAATTCACCAATTTGCTGCCAGTTTCGACTCTACCAAAGGAGCCGAAACTTGATGCATCTTCAAGTTCCTGTATCTTAAAAGCGAAAGGCACAGGGTGCTGAGATGGCACGCAAAGTTGGGACTGAAGGTCATGCTAGGAGCTGAATTTTAGAGAGGAAATATGAAGGCCAAAGAGCTGATTTCTACCAACATCTCTTGTTCGACTTCATCAGTTCCCTCTCGCATTCGATGTGAAATCGGTAGTGACCAAGCGCTTATCAGAGCCGTCCGTAATATAGTGCTCTCTCGTCTACATAGACACAGGTACGTGGAGCCATGAGGGAAGCATCTGGTGGGCCGCAGCAGCATATTCAGCATACAGCAGGCCATAGGGATCCATGCTCCATGCATACGGGCCCGATTGCTGCAAGTAGTGCCAAGTACCCCCTTCATCTAAGCAATAGAATCCCAGGATCGTCTTTGCGGATGGCCGTGAAGCACCACGTCAAAAACGTAGTATATCCATGTTGCTGGGGAAAAAAAAGGGTTTAGGAGATCATCTAGGTAAGAGTATCCACACAAATGCCCCTTCCTTGATCAGCATATCACCCAGTCAACAGCCTCTAGCTCACTAAGGTCAGCGGCAGTGTCATTGATTGGCGTGATTAATGTAGACGCGCTTTTCAATTGGACGATATGCTGCTGAATTCTTCAATAAAAGCAAACATGTCAAGGTCATCCCTTTGAATACCCTGCTAACTTTTACTGAAAAGTCCTGTTATTCACTCAAGATTGTCCAATACCAGGGTGTCGACAAGAAATAGAATTAGACCATCGGGCAATGCAAAAACTTAGAAACCGGCAAGGTCGCATTACATTTTGATCGAGACGCCCAGATAAGAAATGATATGCATGTCCTCGAATGGAGGAAACAAATCGCGCCACCCTACCGGACGCAGAGTCCGCAAAGCCGCGCTCTTCTGCATGTTGAGCTGGTCATGGCATCCTTTCAGGAGTTGAGCTTCCTTCTGCAGCGATAATCAGGTCATACCATCCCTTAGCCTTGTAAGCAGATCGGTGCGCATGAGCATTTGTTGTGTTATCCTGTGGCGTTGCGCCAGACCCTTGAGACGCGGTTCAGGCTAATATGGCCGCGTAATTGATCTCGAAATAGGCCCATTTACTCTGCTTTCCTGCAACTTTTTCTTGGCCATCGTTCGTTTTTCGTTTCCACCGCCAACCGATTACCCTGCGGCTTCCGAATCCCTCATTCTAGGCTAATGTACCTCGTCCTACAACATGACAACCTGACTGCTTAGCAGATTCGGTTGAAAAGTGCTTTGGAAGATGCCCGCGCACTTATTAGTTAAACTCAAAGGCCTTCATGGTCTCTAATTCCACGAACCCTCAGGCCCGCGGTTTGTTCGAGGCGAAGAGTTGATTTGGCGGAGTGTAGTCCAGAATGTTCAGCCTCGGTGCTCATGTTTTCAAATTTTTAAGATGGTGAACTTCAATTTTCAATCGTGATTGAATTGTTGACCGATGTGTTACATGTTTGGAGTCATGCCTACGATACAATTAGCTACACCGATAACGTGGGCCCGATCCGTTCAGAGCTATCCACTTATAGGATGGCAAATGACTCGCCGAACATCTAAGCCAATCGTCTGTATTATCAGCCTATGATCGTGAGAAATTTCTGAAGCACGACGTTGCATGAGCTACGGCTCATGTAATCCTGTATCTCACGGAACATTTACGGGTAGAGATTTACCACGTAAATGTTATCCCGATGTGTAGGCATTCCTCGGACCAGTCACGATGGAATAAGCCGTAGAAGCCACCAGACCAGTATGACCAGGCGTCCTGCTCCGGTAGGGCTGACGTCTTCCTGCACCAATCTGCACTTATAATCTTTCTCCTCACCTACTCAACAGCAAGCGACTTTGACATGAAACTTTTCTTACAGTAATAAGGGACATCTGTGTACCAGTGTTCTAATCTGGAAAGGTAAAGTATAAGGAAAAGGAGCTAACTTTCTCTGTAGCCATCCCATCACTAGAAATCAATAGCTCTCAAACACCCAACTCAACACCATCCTCAGATTCCCCCAAGCGCTCCTCTTAAACCTATGGGCGCGAGAATTTTTACGAAAGATGATGATCGAGAAGGGTGAGTGTGGTCCTCTGCTTCGAACTAGATCGAAGTGGGAATCCTTATCAGTCAAAGCTGCGAGGCTTCCGTGTCGACTTGACCATTCTTCTTCCAATCAAGTCTACTTGGGTTACGATCATCTGCTCAAGCGACGTTGGCCGGGGAAGTGGTGTAGCGACCGTGATCGCTAGTGGGCCCCGTGTAACATTTGCGTATCAGCGCATACCGGATGCCAGGGAAGACTAGATAAATGTACAAATAACCTGTGATTGGGTTTGAAATGAAATCATTTTGACTCTTTGTTGTTGCTGTACCATTTGCTATCCTGGAGTCTGACGTCTATGATGCGGGCTTTGCGGGCTACATATTCGAGTCTTTTCAAAGCCAATCATCCGACTTGAACTTCAGGACAGCTGTTGCTATTACACTGGGTGTTGACCTACCTACACCGAGACTTTGCCATAATTTATTGTCTGGGGAAACATTCACATGTGGGCACATTCTATTGCGTTCGCCGGCTTTGATCAGTGTGTAAGGTGGCGTTATGCAACGGCGTTGAAGATGTGGAACGCGCCAGTGCTGCCGTAGAAAATGAAGGCTGCGGATGAATCTTTGGGTCTCGACCATGTTGAATGAGATACCCCGAATTTATGATTACACATAGTCCACCCTTTCATCAATCAGCACGCAGGTCTTTCAGGGACCGTACTTTACAGTCTGGAGAGGTCTCTCTCGAGGTAGCAGAAACCCAAAGTCGCTGTTCCAGTACGCGGGCCTCATAGATCATACCATGACGAAAATAAACCTCGAATTGCAGAACTGTTACCTTTTCAGGAAGGCCAGATTGGTCAAAATTTGCCATTGAGCATACTCAATATCTCTCTAACTCACGACGCCTCGTATCGACTGCAGCAGGCGCTTGCGCTATAATCTCTGTCAGTCCGGTCTGACTTGAGCCGCTCCTGCTGTCCCATGCAATGCCCAGTTGAGTCCGCAGAGATTTGCCACCTGCCGCTATTGGGAGCATGGCAATGGCTGGTGGAATACTTTGTACGTGCTCAGGACTCTTAACAGAACGCCAGGGCTGTATCGGTACCGACTGGCTCTTGGAAGCATAGCTGGACGATGGCTGCTGGCTCGTTGAAGCTGATTTTGATGGCCTACTAGACGTGTACGAGGGATTTTGGATACTCTGACGCCGGTAATCGTCACCCCATAGCATTCCAGATTCCAAGCTCAACAGAAATGGCTGCATGTATGGTATGCATGCTGTTGTGAGACTGACGCACTGTACAATCTCCATACAGATTGTTGGGGGCCATAAGTCGAACGTCAAGTCTGTCTCCCCCGCTACCTGGACGGTGTAAACCATTTGAACGACGCAAGCAATGACAACGCTGTGCAAGATCAGTTAGATACTATTCGCGCCAGTGATCGAAGGGCACGCACAGAATCCGGCACCCAAAAGCGGCGATGAAAATGGTACGACGCTTCTTAGTAGCATGAAGCCCTATAATAACAACTGTGGGCCAGACGATTAATGCCAACTCCGTCAAGATGTTGATGGCATCAAAAGAGATGCTAAAAGCACGCTTGATCAGTGTTTAGATTGAAGTATCCTATCAATATGCTGCTGGTGGGCAACTCACAATGTTGAAACAGGTATTACCAGTCATTCGCCAGACCATTGGAACGCTGCACTGTAACGCTGCGGCCAGGAAGGAGCCCACTCCCCAGAGGCAGATGACAACCCCAAGGGCCTTACCGGTTCTTTTCAACTCTTGGATGGGTGCTAGTGCTCGAAGGAATAAGACGATTGAAATCTTGACCAGGATTGTGGTCAATATAAAGAGAAGGCTGGAAACATAGGTCGACTATGGCCTGGTAAGTTATTTGATTTTCTTGGACTAACATCAACGAAACAGAAATGGACCTTTTCGAAATCACGTCTATGCGATTGATCGAGCCCGCCCCAGTGTTTTCCCAATCCATGTGCTGAGGCCGAAAGGACCGCTGCAGTCTGTCCGATACTCATAATCTAAGCATGGAGTTCAGCAATGCCCATGCTGAAATGGATCTTAAACGTACCGTGGCGGAAACAATGGCGAAGTCATCCATAGCGAGGCGTCGCACTACTGCCGCCTTGGTAAAGACTCGTCCTGCTACGCTTAAGATAGATAGAAGAAGACAAACAATGGAGCAGATGCTGACTACGGGACTCAAATTAGTAGGGGAAATGGTGACCTGATCTCTGAGGAGCAACATTTTGATAGGAAATCAATACTCATCACAGGAGGTGTGAAAGATCGAATTGTCAACCGTGGAAAGGGAGTTTGACCCTGATAACCTCCAAGTTGCTCAACCGATCGTTACATTTACTCGCACGAGGCTGCAACAGTGACCCTACGACACAAGAAATGATCTGCTACATAGCCTACCGGTGTACTTGGAGCTGAGAGCATGCAATGCGACCCACCATGAAATGAGAAGCCTTGCTGTGAGAGAGGTGACCAACAAAAGATAAATATACGCGAGGGCGGGGTCTGATTCTGACATATGGTAGGTCAGTCACTGCATGGGACCGTTGGGACGATGCGCGCTCAGTGTGGATGGATCCTTTCCCTAAGCATCCGGATCGACATAGGATCGCTCCTATCGGATGTCCAAGGAACTCGCACTTTGAAGCGCAGACATCAAGGCCGCACCCGGCACTTGACGTGCCGACCTTATATGCTAAACCAACTATTTAGTGCTTACTTCACATGCACTGGCGTTCCTTTGACGTCGGTTTTCGGTGATGGCTTTCGCTTAGGTAGTATCATTTTCATCGCGAGCACTCATGCCCAGAAAGCGGCAGGTGTTAAGCTCGGCACAATTTTCACCCGTCTGCGAGTTCCGGCGAATACAACATACGCGATCATGCAAGGCGGAGGATCTGCCTAAATCTGTCCGAACCAGGCTAAGCTTCTCACATTCCACGTTATTCCCCCTACCATGCAAGTCTACATCATATATTGAACCCCATCGACCGTCCCCCCATTTCCTACGAATACAGGGCTTGCTGGACTCAGCAGCTAAAGAGAGATTGTTCTTTTTGAGAAGACTGATTTCAGTGGATCTTGTTGATGCTATTCCCTCTTTAGATCTTGCACCCAGATACATTGAGTATGGCGAAGCTGTCGGAGCTCCAATCCAAAGACCCTATCGAGCTGCAAGAGACTGGTGAAAACCCAGGGAGATCGGAAGGAAGGGAAGATAGTGATAGCTTTGCTTTGAGGCAAGCCGGCAAGAAGCCTGTCTTGCGAGTGAGTCCAGGTCTTCCATGATTTTTCTGTGTGGGCTAACGGTAACTTCAAAGCGGAATTTCAGCCTCCTGTCTATGTTCGGCTTCAGCTGTTTGGTCCTTGGCACGTGGCAGGGATCCCTCATGTCAGTAGACCGAACCATCATTATCTCGATAGTTGCTGTGTTAATGGTATTAGAACCTTCGGTATTGGGCTGCAGAAGTAAACCCCATTCATCATCATCACTCCAAAGCTAGGTACTAATTGATATTCAGTGGGGGTCCAGCTGGTCTCGTGTACGGCTTCCTCTTTGTGTGGGCCGGAACTTTAGCGACATTCATCAGTCTAGCAGAGTTAGCATCTATGTAAACCCTTCATCCCTCTATTGGCCCTGTGCCTAGGCTTATATTCTCCGATCAGGGCTCCCACAGCTGGTGGCCAATACCATTGGGTCTCGATGCTGGCCCCTCAGTATTGTCAAAAACTTTTCAGCTACATTACGGGTAAATGGCACCTATGTTGACCTATGTACAATACTCCAAGCTCATCATGGTCAATAGGCTGGCTGACGGTCGCGGGTTGGCAAGCTAGCATTGCATCCTCGGCTTACCTCGAGGGCGTACTTATACAGAACCTAATTGAAGTGGTCAGCCCAGACTACACACCCAAACTTTGGCATGGTACGCTGTTGTGCTATGGGGTCCTACTTGTGTGCGTCTTTGTCAACACACTCGCTGGTACGAAGCTTCCCCGGATCGAGATTGTCTTACTTGTTGTATATGTCCTCAGCTTTTTCGGAATTGTCGTCCCTCTGGTGTACTTAGCGCCCCACGGTAATGCGCATGACGTTTTCGCAACTTTCGTCAACGGCGGTGGCTGGAGTACTCAAGGCCTGTCATTTTTTGTCGGGCTCTCTGGCAACGCCTTTGCATTCCTTGGTAAGCCTTACCTCACCGAGCTGGCGACTACCCAGCTAATCCAGGTGCAGGTGCTGATTGCGTCTACCACGTGGGTTTGTCTGTCCTTTACGAGTAGCGATTTTCTTGACTAATGAAGACTAGATGAGCGAAGAAATAAAGAACGCGACTGTCGTGGTTCCTCGCTCAATTGTCTTTGGTCTTATAATGAATGGTGCAATTGGTTTCGGCATAGTTATTGCGACTCTCTTCTGCCTTGGTGATCCAAACACCATTTCCGATACGAGCTTTTCATATCCTTTCATAGCAATCTTTGTGCAAGCAACAAGGTCCAAGGGTGGCAGTGCCGTCATGGTAGCGTTGATTCTCCTGGTGGGACTCGGTCTTGACATCGGGATAATGGCGGCTGCATCTCGTATGCTGTGGTCGTTCGCCCGTGATCAAGGTGTCCCTGGGTGGCGTTATATCAGCAAGGTACCACGCAATTCCTTTCCGATAAACGTTTGGAGTAAAAATAACTGGATGCCAGGTTGACGGAAGAACCAAAATCCCTGTTATCTCAGTTCTTACTACCACGATATTTTGTGTCTTTTTAGCTCTGATAAGCATAGGCTCTGAGGTGGCCTTCAACGACGCAGTCTCACTCACATTGGCCGCTCTTTACGCATCTTACTTCATTGCATGTGCGCTACTTCTCTGGCGAAGAGCAACCGGCTCCATAATGTCCTCAGACGAGGTTGATCAAGTGGACGCCGAAAAATACAACCTGCCCGGCAGTGCAGGCAAACTAACCTGGGGTCCGTGGAGAGTTCGAGGTCTTCCCGGTGTACTAATTAATACCTTTGCTTGCATTTATTTGCTCATCGTATGGATTTTCGTCTTTTGGCCACCCACGAAGGATGTCACGCCAGCGACGATGAATTACAGTAGCTTGGTGATGGGTGCAGTTGCGATCTTCAGTGCTGTTTACTACGTATTCTGGGGACGGAGGACGTACCATGGACCGGTAGTGGACACACTAAATGAGAAATAGGGAACGCGTCGCTCCTGAGTAACATGCATGCCGGTCCGGCCATGGATAGCTGGCCGACCAGTTGTTCGATGGGCTAAATTCAATGAGATTGCAATGTCTCGAGGCGTCAGATGTGGCAATTTTGAGAAAGGTCCATACATGGTATTCAAGTTGACTCGAGTGGATTGACGTTCGGGATGCAAGCCGGTTCTGACACTAAGAGTGAATGAGATGGGTTCTCCTTTGTCAATAGAGCCAGTACCCACTGCACCATTATTTGATTCTCTTGTACCCCAATGACAGAATGTTGACTTCCCCCTCTTCTTTAATCGAGACTCTCGAAATGTACGGAGTAAAAGGACGTTGACCCAGCAATCCCAGTTTACTATTTTACTAGGCCCTTGTGCGTTGCCCTCCGTAAATTTCCCCCAAAAGCGTATAGCAATCGATGCAGACACACGCCTTGCATGGGGGAATGGTCTCTGTCCTCCCCTCCCCCCCCCCCCACCCCCCCCAGACCCTCCAAAGAGGATCTTACATCCCGGTGCTTTTACCCGTGCTGCTGCGGACGAATTCCCAACTTCGGGCATCTAGGAGTGGATGAAGTATGAGGAGTACTCGAACTCTGAGGAGTCGTCCCTGGAAGCAGAGTCCTCGGTTTCTGACGAATCCTCATTGTCGGACTCTGATTGATTCCGCGTGCCAGTTCGCTTGTAGTTAAGCTCGCAATCTATGCAGACCAATTCACCTTGTGTCAGCGCAGAATTTTCCTGACACCAGCTTCCGATTCGGATTCCAATTCGGTAGGGACCTCATCGAGCTTACAATAGGTAACGTTCCCAGTAGTATCAAACTCAGGTGTCAGATCGGTCGAGCTGCTGGCAGCTTCCCTTAGACCCCCAATGTTTGTTCTTTCCTTTTCATCGACTTCTGAAACAGCCGACCGAATCATAAAGATCAGCCTAATCACCATGTGCAAATAATTCAAGCAGCGTCTCTTTCTCCCAGCCAGCGTGTATCTTAGGATTCAGCTCTAGCTCTTAATCTATAAGATCCTCACGATCCCTAATCGGGGGTGAGGTCGGGGTAGATTGCTGTCACCTTGGCGAATTCTAAACCTCAGCCAACGCCAAGTGTAAATATCAATATAACTTAATAGTTCCCTCGCCCCAAGATTCTCTCTTATCGCGTGCGGTCAATATAAAGTACCTCATTTCCGTCAAAATATCTTGTTTCCCTATGCACCTGGCACCTTTCTTCGCATGAAGACCGTACTCAACAGAGTTCAGATAGTCCCACCGAGGAACTACTTTGGGGAGTCCTAAGCCCGAGGGTGCTGCTGAAGGTTGGAGTTGAGCCTCATGGTGCGCACTCGCTATTGAAGCTCCAGCTACGTGATGGAAAGGATCAGGAGGATATTGAGGAGAACGAGGTGGGGTTTGTAGAGAATCGGCGGAGTGACTTGATTGGCAATGAAGCTTGCTTTGTATGCTGAGGTCCAAGTTTCTAAAAACTATTTTGAGCTTCAATAAGAATACCTAACAGTTAGAGCCATTAGTCCCATGTGCTAGTTAATGTATGCTTGGGCAGGAGCATACATGGTGGCACTTATTGGGCTTGGGGATTGATTGAATCATAGATGCCAAGTCGATGTAGACAGAAATTGTTCTTATCGATTAACAATATCTAATAATATACCACCCGTCATACTACTTGTTGCAATCTTCCTCATGTCTAAAGCGCAGCTAATAAAGTAGCACAATCGTATGCTCTCTCTCCGCCTTTCAATTAACTAACCCCTCCAAAAAGTATCAAACCATCGCGTCTTCTTCACCAGGCCCCGAATCAAGATGGCTCCGCCAGTCCAACTTGCACAGATACCAACACTTACAGATCTCTACAAAGATGGGACCCTCCAACCTTCCTCCTCCGACCCATCAAATACTTCCATCCCCACACCATCAGCAAAACTCAACGCCAAAGTCTCCCTCATCCGCACCTCCATCACCACCCTCGCCACAACCTGCATCGTCAATGCCGCAAACACATCTCTACTAGGCGGAGGCGGCGTCGTAAGTCTACCCCACAAGCCCCACTGCCCCACACTTCCCCTCCTCTCCTTGCATTCCCTCCACACACTCTTTTACCAACCCCAAAGAAAACCCAGCTAATAATCCCCCCTTTCCCTCCAGGACGGTGCCATCCACTCCGCCGCCGGCCCCTCCCTCCTCCGCGAATGCCGCACCCTAAACGGCTGCCCCACCGGCTCCGCCAAACTAACCTCCGCCCACGACCTCCCCTCCACCTACATAATCCACGCCGTCGGCCCCATATACACTCGCCATCGCAACGCCGCTGACAAACTACGAAGCTGCTATCGCACGAGTTTACAACTAGCGCTTGAGAAGGCGAGGGAGACGGGGCAGGATGCGAGTATTGCGTTTAGCTGTTTGAGCACGGGGGTGTATGGGTATCCGAGTGGGGAGGCGGCGGAGGTGGCGGGGCGGGAGGTGAGGAGGTTTTTGGAGGAGCTAGAAAATGAGAAGGGGGAGGAGGAGGAGGGGAGGGGAAAGAAGGGTGGGTTGGAGAGGGTGGTTTTTTGCGTCTTTGAGGCGAAGGATGAGAGGGCTTATGGGGAGTGGCTGCCGTACGTCTTATCTATCCAAAGATTCCCTCAATGGAAGGAGAAGCAGAGCAAAAGAAGTCTAATTCGTCCTTTTCTATCTAGCAAGATCTTCCCTCTAACGCCGGATGATTTGCCCGCTAAAGAAGACCCCGCAGAATCAGAGGTAACGGACGAAGCTTCAGCAGTAAGCAAAGACACCACCGCCAGCGAACCGCAAAGCAAGAAGCTCAAGACCTCCACAGAAGATCTAGGCAACGACGACTGGGAGACCGTCGAGAAGCCAGATGAGCCGACCTCGGATGAACCGACGGATCTCAGCGAAGAGGGCGGAAAAGCGCAGGCAGGAGAGCTGCGCGGAAGTGACGGAGAGAAGACCGAGAAGCCCGTTGAAGAAAAGCAGAAAGGGGAGTCGGAAGCGGGTGCTTTGCAGCCGGAGAATATGCTTGCGAAGGATTGGTGAGGAACTTTTTGATATAGAGACCACGAAAATGGGAGAGATAGCGAAAATGGAATATACCATGATGAGAGGCATACAGAGTGCCTTTAGTTCTACGATTCTGATGAGGGCTCGTTACGATCATTACGGGCGATTCTCCAGACAGTGTCAGTTGCTGAGTGAGCGATGGGGTTACAAAAGTATGAAGCATAAAGTAGTCCTTGGTCAAGTTCGATATCCTCGACCAGCAGAATTGATATACATGAGACCAAGGGAGCAGAAGTGCCTGATGGAGATTGCTTTACGGGGTGGTCGTTAAGATTTTACGACAGTCCACCCATACACCGGCTATTAGGCGGCCATTAACCAGGATAAACACCATCACCAAAAGCCTTACCTGGATAAGGGTTTATTCTGGTAATGACCGCCTGATATCCGAGTTTAAGGAACAGGAGATTACATGGCCTGCCGAATGCGGACACGAGAACATGTTCAAAAGAGCTTGTGGCTAACATTATTCTCTCTAGAATCTTTGGTGAGACTGGACGGCTTAATGCAGCAAAGACTGCGATCAACAATATGCCCAAGAACTAGCCTTAAGTCGTAAAAGAGGTACCGGGGTCATCGAAGCATGCTCTCATTTGGAGTACTTGGAGAAGGGATGATCCTCTGTTGGATCTGACGCAGCATCAGGCCGGCTGTTTGGGCTTCCACAGCCCTCTCACAAATTGTTGTGCTGTCCAAATCCATTTTGATCATCGCTTCCTGTCCCGTCATTGCTGCTGTAAGCAAAAATAATCTTGTCAAAGCCAGACAATTCGTGCCTAGGAATCCAGCAAATATCTCTTTACCCTATCCTTAGTCTTTGCAAGTTGGTTCAAGAGCCATTGCCCTGTCCCATCACCCTGCTCCCTTTGATTCTTGGCCCATTCCACCACAGCGGTATCGTCCAAATCGATATCCGAGGACTTCGCCGATAGTAGGGCTTGGACGATGTCCCTCCGACATCCACGCTCGATGACTGCGACTTTCAGATGCTCGGTATCCGGCTTGATTAGGAAGGTCCTGGCCTCTTTCCAAGTCATAGAAGGGGGCCGAGAGGAAGCCCAGGCTTCTGTGATCAAATGAACAGCTCGATAGTTGTCTCCTCTGATCGCTTCCGTCAGTCCCTTCTTTGCTATGTCTCTGTACATCTTGTTATCCAGATCGAACTCGGCGCCACCAACATTCAGTACGAAGAGGAAGGACAGCTGTTCCTCCGTCCACGGCCCGTGGAGCAGCTTGACAGGTATCTTAGTGTCGAATTTACGCAAGGCCCATGTCCAATGGTGCTTAATCCACCCCACTGCATTGGGACTGGTCGCACCTTGTGGCCCCGTCCAGAGTGTAAGCTCTCCAGTTAGAGGACAGATACTAATCCGAAGCATGGGTCCACCACGTTTTGGGCTCCAGAAATGATGGTTGATCGTTGACCCAATGGTATAGTTGTTGATATCGCTCTCGCTGTGACTGTCAGATGGTGTCTCTATTTCAGTCTCAGTGCCTAGGCATTCGTGTACAAAATCCCTGACCACAGACTCTCGTACTGGTGCTCCGCCATGCCATCGCATTCGTTTTGGATCCGAAGCTCGAAGCCCTTCTGGCCAAGGAAGATTTCGAGCGCGAAACTCTCGTAGTAGTGTTCTAACGATGAAGTTTTCTAAGTACAATTGGAGGAAGTTCCACGTCATCCAGCGACAAGCCAAGATCCTAGATTGTAGCTTTCCATTTGCTCTATATGTGCTGCCTGTACTTCCAGCCCCGTGGATATGTGACAGTTCGTCGTAATGCTCGAGGTTGGATTCGGTGTCATTACTCGAGAAAACTTTGAAGAGGACTGACATCTTCAGATGAGTTGAGGACAAGACGGTACCGAGATGTGAGGACGCCAAGGGGAGGTTCACATTGAGAGATTGGAGGAAGATCTGCTCTAGTAGCTCGGTGGGGAGGCTTTCGAGCTGTGATAGTTTGGACTTGACGGGCAGCATCGCCACCATCTCAGGGGATAATATGCTTGGTGTCATGATAATCAGAAGCAAATGAACAGAAGGAATACTTGTGTTGGAGGAAGTTAATGCAAAAGGTTAGGTCGACCCCGCGTCGCGCGCGGCAGCTCGCGCTAAATCACCGAATCACGTGCTTTTGCTCCATCCACCTCTCCGCAATACACGATACAATAAATTCCACCCTCCACACCACATGCCTGCTCCCTTCCGCCCTTCCAAACCCATCCTCCACCTCCGCAACTCCATCCGCCACCTGTCCCTCCCCTCCCGTCTCCGCCCCCAACCCAACTACAAACCCACCGCTCCCCCAGCCCCAAAACCCCACCCCACACCCACCCCAACCCGCACCATCCTCCATCGTCTCGGCGCCAACACCCGCACGACCATCAGCATCCTCGTCTTCTTCGCGTCCTGGTTCCCCGCCTGGTCCTTCTTCACCAACAATGTCTTCTGCATCATGAGCGTCACCGGGCCTTCCATGTCTCCGTTTTTGAACACGGATTACGGCAGCAGTCTCGTGAGCGATCGGGTGTGGGTGAATATGTGGAGGGCGGGGCAGGGGTTGGAGAGGGGGATGGTGGTTGTGTATCGGTACGTTTACCCGGTCGAAGAATGGTTTGGGGACTCAGGGGGAAGCAGAGGAGGGTGGGGCTGATAAGTGCTATAATAGGTCCCCAATGAACCCCGAAAGGTTTGCCGTCAAGCGTATAATAGCTCTCGAGGGCGACACCGTGATCACCAAACCTCCATACCCCTTTCCCCGAGAAGACGTACCTTCCGGCCATGTCTGGGTCGAGGGGGATCAAGTGGATGGCAACAAGACTATGGATAGTAACAGGGTCGGACCCGTGTCGAAGAGTTTGATGATTGGGCGAGTAGGGGGAGTGGTGTGGCCGTGGAGGAAGGCGGGAAGGATACGGTGGGAGGATTGGAGGGGTAGTGACAGAGTATTGGTTGGGAAAGGGAAGGTGGAGGAGACAAAGATTTTCCATTGAGAGGCCAAACGAGTGAAACCTCTTCAATCGGCCAGCTCAAAGGTCGAATAGCCGTCAGTGCAAAAGCTGTAAACCAGCCCCAAAAGGTATGTACCAGCCCCCCATCCTTACCATTTGATATATACAATAATAACAACAACGACAGCCGAGTCTTTTGACCACCAACGCCTCGCTAAGACAAGCTTTTGGATGGAGAACGGGACTAACTCTTATCGACCACCCGGATATCCTCACCGCCTTGTAAGCGATCAATCTCCATTCCAATATTCATGACCCAATGGTCGCGCTCCGCCCTGCTCCGTGTCTTGAAAACAATCGACCGACCAGGCCTACCAAGCCTTGATACATAACGAAGCCGCTGCCTTGTCTTACCAGAATCCTGCTGCTCGTTTGCTTTGAATAATGATTTGCTCTGGGGCTGCCAAATGACAAAGGTAGTCATCGTGTCCTCGTCAGTTGAAGTCCAGCCATCTTCGAGATACACCCGGGGAAGTGCATGATGGCCTGGGTGATTGCTGTCGAAGGTTTGGTTCTGGTAAAGGAGATCACCTTCCGTGACGAGGCCGCTGTAGATGTAGCAGCTCTTTAAGTCAATAGCGGCTTGCTGTTCATGCTGGATATGTCTGATTTCTTTTCCAGTCCGCGTGCGAAGGGTCCCGTGAAAGATCAAAAGCTGGCCATGGCAGAGGATCACTCCACATCGTTGAAAGGTTGAATGGCGTTTTGGCTTGCGGTACAATGTTCCTGCCATCTAGGTTTAAAGTTAGCCCGCTCTGGCATTTAGCACGTCAACACACTCACAGTGATAGCGCGGCAACAGGATAAGCCGCACATGTTGAACAGCTTTGGAGAAGCCACTGATCTAGTAACCTCCCACTTTGACCCAAACTGCCCAATGTAGGCTTCTGACTCTTCATCGATATCAAGTTGCTTCAGATTTTGACCGCGGACTGTTTTGTACAAGGCCACGTCAGCAGCAAGCCGAGCCTTCCAATACCGAACAAGCTTTCGAAGCCGATGTATCCATTCCTTCTTGGTGGTTTCATTGTACGCCTGCAGCCTGATGACTAGCTGGTTCTTCATAGTTAGCTCAAAGGTGCGATGGTCATCGAACTGATCGGTTTTGCCGTCATCCTGTCGGGTGTCCTCTACGTCCTCGTGAAAATCGACATCTTCTCCGCGGCCAACATTTTGGTCAGCTATGGAGTTTCCCCTTTGCGCGTTCTGGATCCGGACTACATGGCTTAAGTTAATGTAGCCCTCAGCTTGGAGAATTGTGCTCGTGTTACGCTCGGCTTCCTTGAAGGCGTCCTCATCATGTCTTCTCTTGCTTCCTGCCGATCCTTCGTGAAGCCATTCGATCTCGCCATCCTTGTTGGGGTAGGGATTGACAGCATAGATCAAGGGGGTGTTTTGAACGATTTCGCTTGCACTCGGAACCTTGGAATCTCCTGACAATGAAAGCTTTGGAGGTGGTGGAGGCAGCGCATTTGCCGGTCTGCAATAGCATAAGAATTGGTTGTGGGTGGTGAAATATAGCCTTTTGAAGTACATCTTCCCGAGCCTTCTAACGTTGCCCTTTTGTGATGTAAGACGTATCAAAAACCCTTCGACAGGTGCGGGTTCGTCCACAGCTTCTTCGCCTTTGGGTTTTATGCTTGTCAAGTAATGGTCCTTCGGTCTCAACTCTAGCTCGTGTGTTCGCTCCATAGCCATTGTGCCATACATCTTCTGCTCGTTAGCACCGTGCACCCATTCTAGACGATCATATCTTTTCCAAGCTAGGCCAATTTTCTCCTTTCTAAGCCATTCTTCGAGCACGCTTGACCACTCAGGATTGTTCTCCAACATCTTTAAGGATCGCTGAATAATCGTACTAGCGACTGCCTTTTCGGCTTCCATTGTCTTATTCATCGCTGCTTCATCCACATTGTTTGCTCGTGCTGCACTGATTGACGCCTCCAATTCACCGAAGGGATTATTGAGCTGCAGAGTAACACTCAGGTCGGGCACATTGACCTGCAAGGATGTCACACGTTGTTCGCCCAGACTACGACGAATGAAAGTGTACCATTCGACAGCACTAGCTGCTGAACGGGTTCGGAGAATGTACATCATCGTTCCCGCTTTCCAAGGAATCCAGATCACCACGGTCTTATCGAGAGATGAGTAAAGATTCACGTGGGCGGTTTTACGAGCTAGTGGTATCTCGTGCGTTGAATGCTTCTGAACGTGGGTCTCCTCTTTCGAAGGTATCACTCGCGTTTTGTACAGCTGAATGCAGAATTCGACATCCTCCGAAGTGCTCTCTCTGCATACTACCACAAATTCCCTCCATTTCTCGACGGTACGAGCTGACGTTCTAAGACTGTCATTCTCGTTGTAGTCAGGCGGAAGCTCTTGCATGGTGGAATCTACCCGCACCAGCATCTTCTCCATCTTGACAATCTCTCCAGGGCGAGATTGGGCATTTCGAAATCGCTTCCACGACCGTTGAGGACCTAGTTTCCTTGGATCAAAAGTTGTCCGAGTATCTCTGCGTTCGGATTGGTCCGTGAGATTGAATCTGACCATACCGCCTGCCGTTGCTTGCTGCACTGGCTCTCGATCGGCCTGACGACCTTGCGATGAGTCTTTGGCTCCTAGGATTGGCGATGCGCCAACGGGAGTGGCTGAGGTACTGTGAGGTATAAGGGCATCGGTCGAGCTGGGGCTGAGGGCCTGGTTTACCGTATCGGCGTTGCTTGACCGGGGGAACAGGACGCTTGCTGGAGTCGCTGAAGACGAGCCCGGCTGGGTTTGGATAGATTCGAAAGACTTGGTTGCCCGGTTGATATTGGGGTTGACATTCTTTGTGGGTTTTTCGGGGCTCTGGCACTCCTTGGCCGTGACAAAGGACGCACCAGGCGGACTTTTGACCGGGCTTAGCGAAAGCACCGACGATTTCAAGGCTCGTATCGGCCCTGTGGGAGCAGTTACGAATGATGAGGTGCTGGGCTTGTTTTTTGATCGGCTAGGGCTGAGTCTGGGTTTGATTGTCGGCCGCGGCTTCACTGGGCTTTGAGGGTCCTCCTTGGGAGAATCCACTTCAGGACTGCTGCGCCCGGTCACTACGGTCGTAGATTGTGCTTCCAACCGGCTCATCCCGTCTTCCTCTCCTTCCTGTTCTGTTTCTTGATTCCCAGCTTCGCTTGGATTTGCATCCTCCTCCTCTTCTTCCTCATCAATGTCCTGTGGCTGGGGAAAGCTGCGACTAAATGTAGCGCTCGCCGATGGTCCATCAAGACCTGTAATCTGCCTGTGGTGGGATATACCGGGCTTTGCTGAGAACATCACAGCTCGCGAAGAATAGTCTGGAAGCAGGTAGCGTGAATACCAGGACTTGCGGTGGCTCTTGAGCCATCCTTCCGGGATTGGGCCAATGAAGCAGCGGCGTGTTGTGAGGTGTATATGCTCAGCTGATGCATGTTTCTAATTTGTGGGTTAGTGCATGTTCTACAGTTTTGACATCGTCTTAAAGCGTTACACATACTAAACGGAGAGCAGTATAAGATCCTGGCTCCAAGTCGTCGTCATGAGAGGTCTCCTCAATGGATTGGCTGGAAGCCATCTGCGCTGGAGAATGACTCTCTCATGTGGTACCCCGAGTATCTTCAGCTTCTTCAAAAAGTAATATACAGACAAGAAGAGAAATAACCACAGTAAATTCCCCAAACAAGTACCGGGAACATCTCCATATCTATGCCAAGACCAATGATGCTTTGCCGACAGCCGCGCGCTTCTTGATCGAGGCCAAACGTCCCTACGTGACTTCGTCTTCGATTGTTGGCCATTGAAGTCTTCTTTACGCAGACCATGGCTGTACCGCACAGTGTCCCTTTCGCGTCAGGTGGGACTTGGTTCGATACGCTCCATAAGACGTTCGATGACGTCCCCGTCCAAGCCAACAACGACAATGCCATCCCCACCAGCGACTTCCTCGAAGCAGCGGAGTCCCTTACAACGCTCTTTGGTAAGTCATCTACTCCTGAGGTGCTTTGTTTCTGATGAGAAACTTCAAACTTACGACGGCCCAGATGTGCTAGGCTCAATGGCGTTCACACCAGTCAAGAATGACATGATTGGCAATATCAAGGTCTTCACCCACCCCCGCCCTTGCACCCTCTAAAATCAGAGAAACTCCGACTGACTGATAGAAGAAAGTTCGCGACCGACAACTAGCCGCCCCCCAAGAGTCGGAAACACTCCAATCGCTCGTTGTCAATGAGCTCAAGACCAAGAAGCACACCGCAGCAGAAGGTCTGCTCTGGCTTGTCCGGTGCGTCCAATCTTCGAACTCCGAGTCCAATCACGCGTATCTTTTAACAGCCTACTCCAGTGGCCTCGATTTCACCTCTCAAGGTATCCGTACCAACCTCCAAAACCCCTCCGAGGAGCTCTCCGCCTCTTTCCGCGCCGCTTACGGCAACACGCTAAAACCTCACCACTCCTTCATGGTGAAACCCATCTTCAGCGCGGCCATGTCAGCAACGCCGTATCGCAAGGATTTCTATGCCAAGTTGGGAGATGATTCGGCAAAAGTGGACGAGGCCGCGGGGAAGTGGTTAGAGGCGCTGGAGAAGCAGGTGTCAATACTCAAGCAATTTCAGGCGAGGAAGGAGGCTAAGTGGTAGAGGGTTTCGGCGCAGGCAATTGATGTGGGATCGATATGATGCATGCTTACGTACGTGCTATGTATGATAAACGTATGGATGATATGGACGCGGAGATTAAAAGCAGCAGTGGCCACTAGACTTCCCTAAGACCTGAAATGGCCTGTATTCCTTCCTGTAGGCATAAAATTCGGGGACAGCTATGCCTGATGTCTTCGGCATAGTCGCTGAGGCAGCGAGGTATTGTCATCAAACGCGGATGGGATTTCTTAAAATGGCTCTGTATTCAGAAACGATAATTCGCCATGCGATCAAACGATCGGGTCTGAGCTACCCTTGCTAACTATGCACGCATGAAATGAGAAAAGTAACCCACGTTACTGAAAAATGTACACGATAGTAAAAGAGCGATGAATCGCTGCGATCCACACGCACAGTGGCTGCCCCTCCAGTCGCCTTGAATGCGATAAATGCCCGTCAACTCCCTTGCGCCAGGGACCTGAGTCCCTACTCCGCTCCCAATCCTTCAACTCTCCTCAAGAATTCCCTCACTCTGGCCAAGTCAACATCTTCACCAGCCTCACTCTGAACAGCAGCATGGAGGCTACCAGCCATTTGATCAAGCTGGCCCTCCTCAACATTCAAACACAAGCAAACCAACTTCCTCAGCTGCGTTTCCAATTCCGACGACTGATCATGCAATCTCTTCGCTTGGGCTTCAAGGCGAGCATTGTTCTTTTGATAAGCCGTTGTCCTCGCTTTGAGAATAGCCGTTGGCGGTAATGTGGCAAGGTATTCACGCTGCTGCGGAAGGATTTGCAGGGGTTGACTGTGGTCATGCGAGAGTGGGAGTATGGTAGTGTCGATATCAAGGCCCGCATCCGCTTCCCCAACTTTGATGTCGGATCTAATCTCTATAGGGGAACTGGCGGGTCTTCCAGTAGCATTTGATGAGAGGTAAGCACGCTGTTGGTCATTGGCACGGCGTAGGTTGGCAATTCGTTGGCGAAGGGCTTTCCTGTCGTCCGATTTGCGCTGAAGCTCCGCAAGACGACGGCGCTCGTCGTTCAACAAGGACGTGGTTTCGCGTAGTTTGGTGTGGGTCTGATCAATAAGAGATTGTTTCGCCTGAATCTCGGATCGGAAGGAGGATTCGGTATCGGACAACAGGGCGGTTATCGCTATCACGGACGTCAGCATATTCGATGCAAAGGAGATAGGAGGAGACTCACATGCTACCAGCTCTTGACTACTCTCGGCGACTTTGCTGACTGCGTGATGCCCTCCTCTCGTCGCTTGGCTGTTTCGTTGCGCGTCTAGCAACTCTGGATCTCCTCCGACGCCAAAGTCGGTAGGTTTTAGACCGCCACGGTTCGCTATTGTAGGATCGGCTCCAACTTCAAGCAGCTGATGTATAATGTTCTTATTACCAATTCGGGCTGCAAGATTCAATGCGGTATCCCCAGACATATCCAATGCATTGACGATGTCCGACATGAATCTCACAAGGCTGATCGTTTTAGGAGCAGGCATAATGAGATCAGGGTTCTGGAAGGAATTCTGTTGGCTACTTGAAGCATCGCCTTGCCTGACGACGAATTCCAACAAGGATTCGAGATAGTACCGGCAAGCGGCGCTTTTTCCTTTGATAGCCGAAGCCACAGCCATGTGGTGCAAAACAGTTCGGCCGTGACCATCTCGAATCTCGATGGTAGGGCCAAGCAGTTCAAGAAGGTCTGTGAAAGTACCTTGGTCGAGGTTGTTCGTAGTGAGGACGGCACGTATCAAGGCAGTCTCGCCTCCTGTGTTCAAACGATAAATACTTGCACCTTTTTCAATTAGTGCCCGGAGGAGTGAAGTGCGGGCCAAGGTGGCAGCCCAGTGCAAGGCTGTATGTGCAGTGGCATCGATGGGAATGTCGAGGTCTTCGCCTGATAGGCGAAGTAGTGCAGGATGGTTCGAGAAATCTGTTTGGTTTGGATCGAGGAATAGGTTTGTCAGAATCTGTTGCTTTTCGATTGCGGATTTGCTTGTTGGCTGAGGCAAGGGCTGCAGCCCGTTGAGTCTATGATCCATATTAGGTTGAGGGTAGCCTTGGCCATACGCGAAAGCATCGTTGGCATCTGTAGGTGTTAGATCTCTCATCGAGGTATCGTAGTCGAGATTTCCGTCAATAGCAAAAGGATCCTGGCTGTTGGAGGGTCGGATCCGTTTTCGAGGTGGCTCATTCAGGTCGCCATTCGGCAAATCATGTGCGTTTGAGTAGTATGGTGCATTTTGCGCTCTTAGTGCAGGGTCGAGCTGACTACTTCCAAAACTGTTCTCTGAATGCAGACTTTGCATGCTTTGCTGGCTGCTACCGTTATATCCAGAATCTTGACTATTTCCCATCTGCTGCGATGGACGCCGAATAGGTTTGGCAGGTCGGTTCAGACTTGAGGGTGATCCAATCCTGGCCTTGCTAATTGCATTGACGGCATTTGCTGCTGATTTGGAAATGTTCTTGAAGAAAGTGCTATTTGGTGACTGCGCGGAGACCCGATTGTCCGGTCCACCGTTGATCATATTTCGTTTCCGCTGAGCTGCCATTGCCTGTTCCTTTGTCGGCGTGTCAAGATTCCCCTGGCCAGCTGTTGTCATTCCATCTTGGCCCATGTCATACTCAAAAAGTGGACGGAGCAATGCCTCCACGCCATACTGACGCGCAAATTCCACGCCTCTCCGGTAGCTTATCCAGGTCCCTTGATATCTACCGTATCCTCCCTGGACCTTTTCATGCTCTCCGGAGAGAATCTCCTTTTCCAAGACTTTTGTTCGTTTTCCTTTCTCAATTCCTGCCACTTTGAGGATTTGGGTTGCGTTCAACCAGGAGTCCTTTCGTCGCCGCATGACCGCTACTTGGTTAACCTCCATTTCGTACACCGAGACGCTCGAGTAGACAGCCTAGTTTGTAACCAAAGATTATGAGCTCATGAACAGGGAAAAGAGAGTGTCATATGGGGCAATCCTACGGTATAGATTTGTGGCTTTTGGCCTGGGGGATAATGCTGCTGCTGGATCATAGGCTTCGGATCATTTCGATGCCTCGGTGTAGTCTGTTGACTGTATGTTCCGTTGGCTTGGCCGTAGTTTGGTATGCCATGGGGCATGATCTGTTGGTGCCGTGAAGCGGGCGGCGTGGGGGTCGGAGTAGACGCTACGGATTGAGCGCCGTCGAAAGAGTTGAAGGCAGAATGAGAGTGATTAATGCCATTCACCATCCCATCGGTACTGTTCTGCGGGTAGGTCGGCGGAGGAGGGTAAGAGGGCGAGGCGGCGTGGACAACGGACGCCATGATGTGGTACAATTCGCGATTGCAGCTGACAAGGATGGAGGCGGCTGCACGCGAATCGCGCCTTGTCTGCAGCATCGATCTTTAGCACAATACCCGCAGATAAAGACTTCTAAGATAGTTCATTATCGAGGGACTTACCAGTGATTCCGGAACCCTGGCAATCCTGGTAGAATATGCAGCAATTCAATGCGACAGAGCGTGATGGGAGGACGTGTCGCGACAGTGAGAGGGGTTCGCGTAGAGTGGTGCCGCTAGCTCAGCCCTAGGGTTAAAAATGCCTGAGGCTACAAGGTTGACAAGGATATATTTCTGTGTTTCACCCAAATCCCTCGAATTCCTCTCAGAGCGTCAAAGCTCTACGGCGCTGTCATGAGAAAGCCTCAGTTTCACTTGATATGATGTCTTCCTTGCATAATTAAGAAAGTACTGAGGGTGTATCTAGTACCTAATGCCTTGCGTAGCCCTGTCGGAATCATAGTGAGGGAGCAGCATGCGACTATGGAGACTAGGAAAGAAAGAGACGAACGCACATGCTAGATATGCCGCCATTGATGACGCCAATTCACTTGCTGTACTCCATCTCTTCCGCGCCCTCCTTCGCCAATGCACCTACTTGCCCGATCCGGCAGCACGTCAGTACATGCACGGCCACATCGTTTCCAGATTCCGCGATTACCACCCTCGTAGCACTCTCCCTTTCACCAGCCGGCGCCAAAAGTCCACCCCCCTCGTCCAGCGACGAATCCCCTACCTACTGCGGACAGCCCGTAGAGGCCTCGTTTTCCTACGTCGAGCCAACGATGGGCACTTGCGACATTTGGGTAGGATTCTGGCAATGACATATGGGCGCGTTGGGAAGCGTCGTCATCAACTTCTATCAGACTTGAAGATTCCCGATGTCCCAGTCGACCAATATGCTGTCGAAAAGCTTTTAGAGCCAGGCAATCAAGCGGTACCGCATCCTTCTGAGCAGCTCATGGCTTTGGTGAAATCTCAGGCTAAGCGAAGACTTTCCCATTTTTCACGATCCAACACTCCGCGTCTTAAGCCGGATATACCTGAAGAGAATAGCTGGGGACGACCTATGCCGATCAAAAGAGTCCGAAACTTCAAAAGGAGATGGTACGCCGACACGCTCGATAGGATTATGCCGCCTTTGCCAGAAAATGAATGGGAAACATTACGTATGCGGGCGTGTGGGCAATTGTCATGGGAGGGTCCTGTTGCTCGTAGGAAATGGGCTGGTGGCCCAAATGACGAGGGACAGACACATCTGGTTGGAGAGAAGGTCAAAGGTCCTTCGAGACAACATTACAGCGCACCTCACACGATCACATCCCGCTACATGCGCCGGCTCTGGGCGAAGATCTCCGCGCAATGTCCGGTGATGATGGCGAATGCGGCGAGGAAGTCGGGATGGGATGTTTTGTGGGGGGATGTCCATGAGCCTCATAAGGCACATCTCACACTAGGAATCAGGGGCGGAAGCGGGTATGACATGTTTGGAGGCGTAGATGAGCGCGGCAGGGTCATTCGCTCATAAGTAACGTGTCGAAAGCAATAATCCAATATTGAGTCTGAACAATGCCCGATCTTCCATGGTAGCCTTTTGAAACAACCTTTGCGACGCCAAGGGCGGCTGGCTCATAACAGCGCTGCCAGACTACATAACATGACCATGCTATTTGAGCTGGATATAAGACGCGCTCAAGTGCTAAGAGATTATAGGAAAGTTCGTGCACAGACATATGCTTTCTTTCCTTCCGTGTGCGCAATATTCAATGGACGTCGATCAAACAGACTCGGCTCATTCTATTATAGAAACATAACTAAAGTATTTCATACATCAAACGTGCTTCTCTCGTAGCTAAATTGACGACCATCTAGGCGAAATCTTCTGGCAGCGCCCCCAAACCATCATTTATCTCTTTCAGAATCATGACCACACTGATGGCTTTCATAACCGAAGTATCGCCCGTCAATATCAGAAAACAAATGAGCAGGCTCGGCAGCGGACCACCAAACATCCATACTCTCTTCCTCCCTCGCACCTTGACACTTGCAGACATGGCCGGCATGTTGTTATCGCGAAAGACAACGCTCTCAGGTCGCTTGCTCATGGGCTGGATCTCATGATTGGGGTTGATGTCAGCAGCAAGTTTCGACTCTCCAGTTTGCCATTCTGGTGATAAGTGACCGTAGAATAGGTCGCTGTCAAGACTTGAAGCAAACGCACTCACCAGACATAATGGGCAAACTCCACCCCATGAACTCGTCGCTGATGCCACGTGCAACGACTTTTCATGCCTGTGGACATCATTCTCAGACCTCATGTTCGGGAAGCGAAAAGGGTTATACTCGTACGGTTAATTGAACAAAATCCTGTCTATGTGCAGTGTCTTCCATCTAATCTGTTATGGCTATTAAGTTACTATGGATGATCTATGTGCCGTAGTAGCCTGGCGTTGCGGTACTCGTACATATCGGATGTAAGCTGCCGCCAGAAAAGCTCAAGCGCAGATCCTCTGTGGACAGACCACTATCTTCCCTTCATTATTACTTTGTTGATGACTATTTAGAAGTCCAATCGAAGGTTCGAACATGATATGAGATGTAATGATAGCGCTATCCGGGAAAAGCCTTAATGGAAGAGTCAACAATTTTGCAGACTAAATTTTTCTCCGTGAATATGATCCTTCCCCCACGCCGATGAGTTATAGTTCCGCCTCTACAATCGATTTATCTGCCTTGATACCGGGAGTAACTTCTCGAGCCAAGTGATGGAGTCAATCCACTAATGCCTCAGCCAAGCCTGCCCCACCGAAGCGCGCGTCAGACTTACAGTAACCTCACTGAGCGACTGCTGCAAGATGGAGCTTGATCACTTGATCACTGCCATCGCTATATCCTATTGGACTGGACTAGCGCCTCATTTTTATAGCTCTCGTGACCCGTCAGGCCCGTGATACGGCAACCAATTACAAGTTTCGGACAGGAAGAAGCAGACCACAGATTACCAAGAGGATAATGGCAGAGACATCACACGCTATGGCCGAGGGAGTATCTGGCCGGAGGTACCGAGAGGAAGAGCTTTTCCCGGGAGCTCATGATCTCGTCAAGATTGGGTTATCAAGCCGTACTTCAATCCGACTTTTTATGCATAGTCTATGTCTACTATTAATCTTCTGGCTCTCATTTGCTCCTGATTATTTGGAACTTGTTCACTGTACGGTCTTGATTTGTCGTCGACACCACCAGCTTTGTACCTTAATTCACGGATAACGCAGCACTTTTGACCGTTCGCGTTACTCCACGATTGCCTGGCTATGTCTGCTTCGCTCGTGTAACTCTTCAGCTTTGGGATACATCTCACCTATTTAAAACTCTTGGTAACCGCTCCTCTGATGAAACGCAACAAACAAGCATCCTACAAACCTCCGTCCAAGTTGCTAATCTCCTGACCCAAGCCGGTACAGCACGGCTAGCAGGCCAAATACCCACAAATTTTCTGATAATTCTACCAGATCTACCATCGCTGCTAGCTCATTTCCACAATGTCACAATCCTGCAAGGCACGCGCACACGTTAACCAGCTGCCGACTGAACTTTTTGAAAAGATCATCCGTGAATACTCGACCGTCCCGATCACTCTACAGCGCAGCAGTGCGATGAATTTCCTGGTAACCTGTCCAGTGTGGACAAGAATCGGTCAAAGCTGCCAGGGCCTGTTTACACCAGACCATTTGGTTGTTAGTGGCCATGATGAACTGCAGCAGCTTCTCGCTCTCTACAAAGGCGGCATGATCCCTCAACATATCACAAGCCTCACTGTCAGCCTCGCTCCTACTTACCCACACCCGACCTTTCCTGGGAGTGATGGGCCAACGGCTCTTATGGTGCAGACAGAACGGGACCTTACCGCATTGCGTGACATGATCATAAGAGATTGGTCTGTTTCGGCCCCCAACAGACCTGACCGCAGTGATTGGAGGACCCTCAAGCTCGATCGATTCTCCTTGTACGTCGACCTCTCGGCCGTTTCCGCCAAAAAACCATTGATCCAGGGATGGACTCGACACTGGGTTTTCAGGGTTGGTGAACAGTGGCGCGGCATGGGATGGACAGGCAGCCAGGGGTTTTATGATGGGGGATTCTACTCGTACTGGGACAGTTGATCGTACATGGCTGTCGTTGTGACGACCCAAATGAGAAGGGGAAAGAAGGCGACTGTGACTACGATTTGTTTTGTAAGCCAAAACAGCAGATGTTGGCGCTAGATTCTTGAGAGGATAGACCTTATCTGTGCGCAAAGCCAAGCCCATATTTCATCAATTCCTGCTAGGCTCCTCCATACTCCGCGTACTACGAGCCTTTCCCAGTATAACAGTAGAAAGCAAAAGCAGCTCCCATACGTCTGCGAGGGCAAGAATCTAATCAGTGACTACAGAAGCTTTTCTCTCTGTGACAAACCTCTGTTCTCTGCTCAAAAAGCTAATGTTACAAGCTCAAAGCAGGTGTAGTAATCTATCTCTACCTCAAAGCGTGACTCCATCGAACCTTCCACGCTGTTCTACTTTTCATCTTTCCCGCGATCCTAAAATGTTTGCTTGGAGGTAATATACACAACGAGCGTCTTCCTCCAAGTAAACTGTCCAATGCAACGTTGTGCTAGCAAGAAGAAGAAGAATCATTCGATCCCAGGAGGGGTTAATTATGAGTCCAAGATAGCCGAATACAGAGGGTCTATCTTGCCAGACAAGTGAGGAGGAATAAAGACTGATCTGCTCCTATCCTTCTACCCCACCTATTGCGGTACAGGTCAGATCGGCAGTCTGTGTCCTATGATATGAGCTACCATGCCGTCGGTAGGCTTCTTGAGGGTAGCGGGTTTCGGGTAAGAGGAGATGGCTGTGGGAGGCGGCAGAAACTTGAAAGAGACCGGAGGTTTCTTTTGTTGTCCATGCCGCAGGTTCAGAGTCGAGGCAAAAGATTTTCTTTGGGTTTAACAAGCCTTGAGATCTATCATATCGCTTCACATTGAATACAAGGCTCAAACCCACATGCAGTATGCAGCACGATGTCCCAACCCAAAATGAGGGGAGGGATCATGGTCAGAGGGGAGCACGACATGAAAAGGACTTTATATGCTTTTCATATCCAACACCCACACGCCACGGTCCACCCGAGCCTCCTTCTACAACTAGCTTTTCAATCACAGCCATTGGCATTGCAACTGACAATACTATCCATGTTTGCATACGTAATTGGGAGTCGTTGCAACTGTTTGTAACAAAAGCGGCGGGTGCGCTGATCCCTGCAGGCCCTGTAGGGCAATGAGAGCGGAAATTTCCCCACGCGTGGATCGGGCTGAGACTTTAGTGGGAGTGTAGAGTTCGACCTGGAAGTGCTGGAAGGGTAAAAGTGTGCGGAGGTTTGAGGATATTGGGGATTTCTGGGTTGGAGAAACGATGGGCAAGGTCTCTACATTTTGCGTTTGGGAAAAGGCGGTGTTTGATGCAAGTGTGAACATAACAGAAAGATACGGCTGAGGTGTTCGTTTATACGAAGAGCTTGAAGAGGAGAGACGCTGCAAATTCATAATGGCGTTGCGTTGTACAGTTTCACAAATATGTACAATCAGAATGCACACGAAGCGTCCAAAATTGCTTCAATCTTCACCAGCACCCCACTTGACAAGCCTCCCAGACACGCGCGGAAGAACCATACAAGCATCCTCCTCTTTCGGCATATCCAACTCGATCGTAGACCAGCTACCAGCCTCAAGCAGATACTTCCCGACTGGGCGATCCAGGTGACAGTTGCCCAGGAAAAATGGCCAGACCAAATTGTAGACGACTGTGCGATGTCAGCCCTCGCTCCATACAAGTGGATGGGAGAATAAAGACGTTGGACTGAATGAGACACGTAGTCTTCACTCTTGACATGCTCATAGACAATCATCTGCCCTCCCGGCTTAAGCAAGCGGTACAGGTCCTTCGCCAATGCCTCCGGCTGGGGTACAGAGCACAGCACTTGCACACTCATGACTGTATCTACAGTGGCCGGTTCAATACCATATTCTCTCAGCTTGCCCAAGTCCTCAACCCCGCATGGAACGATAGTATAAACATCGCTCAAGCCATGTTTCTTAACATTGCTCCGCAAAGCATCGTGCAAGTCAGCATTCGGCTCAACACCATAGATCCGGTCAATCTTGGAAGTGTCATAACGCGGCAGCTGAGTGCCGCTACCAGGACCTATTTCGAGAACGGTGCCATAAGCCTTTGCGACGAGTTTGGGGACATCTGTCTCGAGCTCTCCTGCCGCAATCATCGAGTCTGGAGATGGTCAGGGTGCTCACGCTAGATAGTTGGGGGGTAGTCGTATAGATAGACATACCTATTCTAAGCCACAATTTCCCAAAGACACGCTCGCTCAATTTGCTTGGATTGAGAACATCTTTAGGCCGAGCCCGAAAGGTCACAATCTCTAGCAGGACAAGAATTAAGCCTATTAAAGACGTGAGCATCTGCCCGAACATCAATGTGAGACTACGTACTATAAAGACCAATGGCGAGGAATATTAATGGTTTGAGATATTCAGCTAGGCGCTTGAGAATGTTGAGAGCCATATATTGTACTTCACTTTTGCAAGGATACTTAGACTAGGTTGAGAAGACACCAAGATGCAACCAACAAGATGTCAATCTAAAATTGTGTGGTCTTCTGTGATAAATATATAGAGGAACGCCACCATACGAAGACGGGGAAGAAATTGCCGGGCGAGATCACGTGATGATACACTAATCCTTGGCGCCGAGGTAGAACTACCCGAAAGGAGTATGAGCGTGAACACAAAAGCGGTCCCGCTGATATTGACCCTCTCTGCGCTGGTGTACCTACATCAATCAATGGACGAATGGCCACAGAGCCCGTGAGCTTCTATGCTCAATTACCATATGTCTGCCTCGCGCCAGCGTCACGAAACCTCAAACTATTGCACCTTTCCGCGAATACCCCTGAGGCTTTTACAAGTCTGGCAAGTGCAATGGCTCTCGCTGGTCACGCGGGTTGTCCATTAGCGCCTATGGCTCACAGAGAGTGCGATACTCGGCCACGCCACACTCACGAGAACGAATTTCGATAGCGAGGGTTAATTGCTGCGCAGAGAGGCTCCCAGGAACGGTGTTCAAGTCCCAAGGTTTTATGACTATCGAAAATGATGGTCTCAGTGCTGCAAGACAAACGAAATCAGTCTCACGCTGCTACGGTGATTCACTCTACAGGCTCCTGATCATGTAGGCAATCAGAGGCACTCGTGTTCAAGCCATCCTCAATGAAGAACTCGCGCCGTTTCGCCACGCTCATTGCTACTTGAAGTATCGCTCGATGTGCTATTCTCTATTATTCGGCAACTCGTTTGGCTTTGTTTACTAGCTATGATGGTACTTGTGATATGCAGTTGGGAAGGAGCAGGAAGACGGAAAGGACGAGCTGGCTTTGCGGGAGCTTTTGCCCGTGCTCGAGCGGCGCAATAGCAACAGAGCGTAGGGTTGGTATCTCATTTACCTAACCATCTGGGTGTCCTATCATTCCCTGGCCGTCCTCCTCGGCAACGCCAGCTGGAAATCCGTGGGTCACTGAGTGCGAGGGGCATTTTCGGCACGTCATGTTCGGAGCGCGAAGACAAGATGGAAGCAATCATCCCGTGCATGGTATATTCAATTAGGAATTTACATAGCAGACCCAAGAAATCCATACTATCACTCGCGGATAAATTTGCATATCTAATCTCGGTATAGCTAAGTGGTTTCATACTACCTTAAGTTGGCCACAAATAAGAACGTACATGCACTTCCTCTCGAACCCCCATAACCAGGGCACAAGCCCAAAAGTCTACAAGTAGAGACCATCATAGCCGTGTGCTGCCTTGAGACAGAAAGTTCAGTGCATGCTCGACCTGAAAGTTAAGAATCCAACCAATATTGCACCGACCTTGTTGACAAAAAGTCAACAAAGGAGTCCAAACGAAAAAAAACAAGCCCACACCCATACTCGAACCTCCCAAAAGGAAAATCACCCACTGGGCCTGGAGCATCCATCCAGCACCAGGATCCCTTCGAAAAGAGACCCTACAATGCATAGGTAGGTGCTGTAAATCCAGCCATATGGATGCAAACCTATCGAACCCGGAGCATGATAGCCGAGGGGCCAAAGGTGAGGATTCTACCTACATACGAGTGTAGGTAAGGTAAGGCCACTCGATGGTGAATGAATCGTCAAATGCAACTAGCCCGTCGGGAAAACTACCACTCGACCATGTTGGCCGCTCGATGGGAGGGGAGGGATTGTGATGGGGTATAACCTTAAAAATAAAAAAATTCCAATAGTGACGATGGCAAAATTCATAGGACGTTAGTGTTCTCATTCATGAAGGCATACACATCGGGACCAAGCAGTACTGTAGATAGTTGATTGGGCCGTCCCAACGCTAAGGTCAGCAGTCAGTAGGCCCAGCTAGGTCGTTAGCAGGCCTAGATGGGCCCCTGGACGTGCCCCAGCGCTAGAAAACTCCCTACACCTATGCGGCATAGACCCGGAGTGTCTAACTAGATAGCTATATACAGGCGTGGGTGGGTGGGACAAAAGAATGCGATTGCTCTGAGTGAGAAGAATTCGAATGAAGAGCCAACTGATGGTGTGAGACCCATATACATAGTGCTCTCGAAGACACGCGTTCCCCGCATGTGCGCATGCATCTGGAACAGCGGCTAGATCATGAGATACACTAACCCATAGTCCCACTATTCGACGATAGTCACCGTCAAAATGGGCACAATCTTACTGCAGTATACTTTGAGAAAAGGTTCATTGAACAAGCCTCTATTTCGCGACGCCCTCCTTACACTCCGATTCCAGATTCTCCTCCCTCTGTCGCGCTAACCACTCTTGGGCTTCTCTCTCTCTCCTCTTCACTACTTCGGGGTCTTCTCGCGCCATCTCGGCTCTCTTTCGAGCCATTTCCTCCGCTTTGGCCGCCTGTGCTTTTCTTACAGCCTCCTCCTGTGCTTGCTGCCGTATCTCCTCCGCTGCTTGCGCCGCTTCCCGGTCCCGGTTCGCATGCTCTCGTGCCTTTTCGGCTCTTCGCCGCGCCGCCTCCGCCGCCGTCGTTGCCGCTCTTCGGTTTTCCTCCTCGACCCGCCTGACCCTCTCTCTGGCCCACCAAGTCTTTCGCGCATTGTCCCTCTCGAGAATCTTCCTGTGCTCTTCATGCGCAGTCCGGAGCTCGTTCTTGGCCTTGTCAAGGCGGGCATTGATGTAGATGGATTTCGCCACGAAATCACGCTGTCGCTGGGCTTTCGCTTTGGCCGATCGCGCTCTGGCGAAGAAGAGCCAGGCTTGTGGTCTTTTCTCTTTGCTGGCTGCTCTATCCTCTGCATTGACCAAGTCGTTGAGGTTGACCACTAATTCCCGAATCTCACGTTCGAGGTGTTGGATCTTTGCGATCCTTGCACACTTCTGGACCGTCATTGCGCGTAGTTCTACGGACCAGAAGGGGGGATCTTGTGTATAGCCGGGGCAGGGCCCGTAGGACGGTTCCCTCCATGCGCGTGTTGATGAATTTAATGGTATGAAACCGGCAATGGTATCATATTTTGCACGTTTGTCGTCATCCGAGAGGGCTTCATAAGCCATTTGGATCTTCGTGCAGACCATAAGACATCAGCAACAGATCTCAATGAGTGCGGCTATTGCTGACCTCTTGGAATATCTCTTTGGCACTGGGGATTTTCTGATTCTTGTCCGGGTGGTATTGTAGCGCGAGTCTCCTGTAAGCACTCCTGATGTCCTGCTTTTGGGCATGTGGAGGAACCTCGAGTGCTTCGTATAAGGATCTGCCAACTTTGGCACTCATGCTGTTTTGCTCAAGCAAGTTGCGATAAGATGTGGCTACAGAGGCGGTTTGTGGTGAACAGCTGCAATTTGAAAAGTTTCAGTGGAAGATGTTCAGAGAATACTTGTGACAGTTTGGATTGGAATGTCAGTGTGAAAGATTTGACCCAGAAGCTTATGCCTATTCTGTCAACACTTGTGGCATATCTGCCTTGGCATCGCTTCACAGCTGCAGTTCACACGAATTTTTGATTTTGTAATGGATAGCCCCTACTGCTATCTCCTGTATATTCAAATCTTCATTCATTTCAAGTCGATACTGATGACGGACAGAATGCAACGGTCCCTCCAGCATTGGATGAGGTCATTTGAGAAGACAGAACGGTCAACACTTACTGCTAGATTCAGAACACTATACGTATCAGCGTGGTGCTGAATACAAAAGGCTCGCGAGAACGGCTATTGGCCTTCAGTCGGCCCCCCAAACTAACCGCGCGGGTGGTAAATCATGCATTGCTCTGCATCAAGCAATGTGTCATGAAGATCACAGAAGATGAGGCCGGTGGGTTTTGTGTGCCTAGGGCTCTTTGTTGACTCATTGTGGGCAAGTCATACCACGTTAATTGTAAGTTTCCGAACAACCTACTAATAAAGCCGTCGGAATGCCAATGTATTAGCTTCTATCGGAGGTCTATGGCAAACATTTCTGCTGTGAAGTATAGAATCGCATTGAAGCAAGTCTGCGGTGATATATAACCTATGAAGAAGGAAGAAGAATGCCGACATATGCGCAGGAAGACATGGAAGTGCAATCGATGAATCATAGTTCGATACTTTCTGCAAGTAAAGGTACTTCTAGATCGGAGGATGTTTTGGAATTGCTGTTTGTACTTGCCTGTCTTGACATAAGATGAAGTGGTTTCGGTTTAGGCAAGAAATTGTGGCTTCGGTGTTCTGGATGCACCCTTCTATGGTACCTTGACCCAACGGAGCTAAGCCTGATTTGCAAAAATCCGAATGGCTCCGTAGACGGTAATGAAACTCTACCATAAAGAACTCCCTTTTCCGTTTTGCTTTTTCCTTCTGCCCTCCAGTCTGGGCAACATTGTCTGGATTCTCAGCCCGTTACCCAGTATTCAATATCCGAATCACAAGATTGGGTTGAGATAACGTCCACCACGAGTTACTTACGCACAATTACAATCGCATTGTGCATGCTCAACTCGACGATCCGGAGTGATTCTGTGCTCGACATCTTGACTTCAAACCTGAAGGATCAAGGACTCCTGATGAGATGATCTTCTATGTAACTTAACTAAATTACATACCAGTGTGGAAATACGAGTAGGCTGCTTCGAAGATGGGTTTACCCCCACCCGGACAAACCCACATGGACAAATATAGGCCTGATCTAACCGCATGGAGCTTAGACCATGAAACTTCTCGCTTGAGCGCAAGTTTGAGATGTCGTGGATATCCACCACCAACCGCAAATTGTGGCACAGCGGATCCAACCCTCCAACTCTGTGACTCTTCGCCTCACCAAGCTCCCAACCAGCCCTGCAAGGGGGCAGTGATCATGCGGCGTCACTGGACAATTGTCCTTTGATGCAGACGAGGTAAGCAAGTCAGCCTCTTTATTCTCTTTCACAGTCACCCTTTCACTACTCTCCACCATCTGCCTACATTGCAAGTGCTTCTTTGGTACATACTATGCTTTACAAACCTCCTCATCATCCTGCCCAATGGCAAGGAAATGCCTCCCGTGGCATGAATAAAAGAATCCAGGCTACCATTGGCTCTTTGGTCCTAATCCTGATCCTGACATTGACATTCAATCCTCTGAATCTAGGCCGGAAGTCTCAGTCCTCTCACACGTCCTCTACATACTCAATTGACTCCAAATCACCATATGCCTTCGTCACACTGCTCGCCCCAAACCCGAAACTCGATAACAAGACAGTGACGGATGACGAGGATGAATACTTTGTCGGGACGCGTGTTCTCGCATACCAGCTATTGCATGCCCCGAAAACTGGCACAAATACCTCCATCCCCTTCGTTGTCCTCGCGACCCCGGACGTACCCGAATCGAAATTAGAGCGGCTGAGGAAAGATGGAGCAACAGTCAAAGTGGTCGAGAGGATATCAGAATCTTGGATGAAGCCAGGCCTCGAAAGATGGAGGGACATGATCTCGAAGCTTCGAATGCTCGAGTTGACCCAATTTGAGAAAGTCCTCTTCATGGACGCAGACATGTACATTGCGGAGCGCATGGACGGTATTTTCACCGACCCCACCACGGAGCCCCTCGTACCAAGACCAGAATTGGCAATTGAAGACGAAGGCCCTTTGCCCGAATCCTACGTCTTCTCAGCCCAGCAATACATGGAAGGACGTATCCACCCATACCCCCCTCCTGCGGGCGACTATTTCTCCGGTGGCTTCTTCCTCTGCCAGCCCAGCATCGCAATATTCAACTACTATCTTACGATCGCGAAAATCCAAGATCGTTTCAATTCCAACGCTATGGAGCAAGGATTGCTAAACTACGCGCATCGGAGAGATGGGCCGATGCCGTGGAGAGAAATCTACTACAAATGGATTACGTCGTGGCCGAGCATGAAGGAGTATGAAGCGGGGGCACGTAGCTTGCACGAAAAATGGTGGGATGAAACTATCAACTTGGACCCGGATCTGAGGAAGCTATGGTACATTGCTAGGGGCGAAATGGAGGGATATCACCGTGGGTTAGAGCAAGCCGCTGAACTTTTATGAGGATATTTTTCTGGAGTTTTTCCACACGAACGTCAGGCTTTTGATTAAGAAGGAGAGCCCGCGACCCTTTAAACAGTCTCACATCGATTCTCACATCAGCTCCCTACGCTTGCCGGCATTCCAAGGCGCCAGAATTGTGGGAACCCCACCTCAAAAATGGCACACGTACTCTACAAACAGAACAAGCTTAGAAGATAGAAATCGGCTCCAAACGCAAGGTCGCTTTACAGAGATTGTCAATGTTCCAAAATCTCCACACCATTTTTCCCCGAGTCCAAAAAGAAGGCTAATACCATGGGGAACCTTCTGCCACTATCATCTGCCACCAGTTTATCCAAGTCAGATTCACGGAGAGAGTTCTAGCCCATCTTTACATTACCACCAGATGAATCATCAAAACAGAAGCCGCGTCGGATCTACCAAAGCCGGCTTGCCGAATTGTCTGCGATGGTAGGGGGAAATCCAAGGGACCGCAACTACGATGACAGAGAAAGACTACTATATGGTGATTTGCCAACGTAGCCCACCCGTACTGATGGCATCCAGCTTGTTCAAGGATATGGATCCTAAAACAACAGAAACCTTGTGCACGATTGATTAGTGCATGCACCCAGCCTCGAAGAACCAATTTTCGCCACCTCGGAGGACACAGACTTACGAAAATGTTTTTGTCTGTCTTTGCTTGCTGCTGCTACTCTGCGATTGGGCCACTAAGAGTTTAAACGCCCCTGGGCTGATCATCGCCTTTCCAGGCACCTGTGCCTGGAATCCGGGCCTTCCTGCTACGATGAAATCTTCGCGTCTTTACTCCGTCCTTGTCTTTGCGAGTATTACATGCACTGCAGAACCTATCGGTCGCATACGAGCAGGATGGATTGCCGTGATTTGTGGAGGTTCTTCTCCTATCCTGAAAAGTAAATCGGCTCACTCTACTGGCCCTGCTGGGGTGTGGGACACTGGGTCTCAAATTTGAATATGACTGAGCAAGTTTGAGAGAAAACTTTGAACGTCCTGAAGGTCCGGTCCCATCATTCCAGAACTTGTCAGATCGACGAACTCACCAGTCAACACTCTCCAGCCCATTATGTTCTTATCTTGACGGTTCACATTGTCTACAGCATGGGCTTGCTGAGATGCTTTCGTGCATCACTCATGGGAACTTCAACCCTCAGGAATTCAGAAACCAAAAGAAGTCGGCTCTCCCATGTATCTATGACTCTTCAGTTGAACTCGTTTCATCAGACAAAAAGATAGCAGATACCAACTGGCTTAGCGATCGTCACCTTGAAAATTGCCCACCTGTACTTTTCTCTAAATCACTACCTCCGAGCGATGCCATCAAATCCTCCAACAGGCATTTAACATACATGCATCACATTCATTCTCAGCCCCCTTCCCCCCTTCCTCCCTCTAGCGAAGCCAATGCTCCCGCCCGACATCGACCCGCCAACCCCTTCCTTCCTTGCAGAAAAATCATGCCAAGACTTACTTCTGCAATGGTACACACCCCGGCATCTAGGCTACGGACCCTGCTTGTATGTAAAGCCCTAAATCAATACCACCTGCGGCTTTCGTCTACCGGCACTGACTTTGGTAGACCCGCGCGAGCCGGAATGGGATATGCGATGCTTGGGAATCCGAGTCGACGTATGCTACTCGGTGTATGTACGTATCTTTCTGTATGTATTATGTTGTAGGAAGGACTTGTCCACAGGAGGCCAGCGAGAAAGAAAGAAAGGGCAATGTGAGTTTTTGGTAAGGTTGGCGGCGGTCTTGGTTGGTGTTACTGATGGGGTTTGAAGGGTGAGGTTGGAATGGGTGGGTTTGAGATGGTGGGGGGGGGGGGGGGGGGGGTATAAGAAAGGGAGCTAAGTAAGGGGCGTGGATATAGATCATGCGGCGAACAAAGATGCTTTTGGGTGGGTGAGAAGGGAAAGGGAAGATCGGTCGAGATATGTGCTTGAGGTATTTGTTATCTGTAGGGTTTCCGTCACTTTTTGGGAGAGCGGAGCTGTGGTGCGTGCGAAAGTGGGATTGGTAACCTAGAACAAGAGTAGGAAGGCTGAAACTGGCACGATTGAACTGTCTTTGAAGTTCATGTCCCTTGACCGAAGTGTCCAATTGTTTTCCCCTGATCTCATATATTCAGGCCCAATGCCTGGAGCTAGGCTCTATAGCCATCGTTGTTAAGCGAGTATTAGCACACGGCTCTTGCTCATGGCGAACCGTATTACATGTTTACAACACTACTCTTTCAGCGCGTTGACATCATATAGTACCTTAAACAGTTATTCACTAGCGTTCTCTTTGGGGTAGCGGCTCGAGATTTTCAACAACACTATTATCACGTACGATAAACTTCCAAATCACGGTTAGGACTTCTCTCCTTCGGGACCTTCACCACTTGAAATCCTCAATCCACCGCCCCTACTGTTGTCCCTCGCCAGACTACAGCATTACCCAAACATACTCCAGCACGTAAGAACAGCCTCCCAACTACAGCGCCACAAAGCTAACTCTCTCAGGTGCTTCATTCACAATGGCCGAACAAAACCTTCTCCAGAATCGGCCCTTTATGGCCAAGCAAACGTTCGACCAAGTCTCGGCTATGATGTGGGGCAAGGGTGCCCTCGACTATCACACCAACTACATCGTTCCGCGTACACATTGGGACGATTCTGATATCCGTGAAGAGGCACTTTACTTCGCAGGTCTCGCCCAAGGACTCCGGGTTGGGGCTTCGCAAAAGCCAAGCCAGCCTATAATGCACCAGGGTGGTTCCAAGGACCAAACTAGTGTCCTAGTGGGTGTGAACAACGGTCACATGGGGTCTAGGAATCCGGCTCGTCTTGCGGCATTTCAAGCTCATGTTGTACACCATCCTGGAACGAGTTATCGTCCTGGTATTGCAGCTCCGCCTCGACATCATGAGCATTCTCGTTCTGACAAACCACAACAACGTGTCAGCGCTACTGCGGCTAAAGGCGCGGACCGAGAGGTTGAACAGCCATTGGGAGTACTATCAGCTCCTGATGGGACCACCCTTACAATTCCTATCACTGATGGCGAGGCATCCAACGTGATGAAACAAACTCCGACTCCCAAGCCTCAGGTAGCAAACCGCAAGGGCCAGAACATTATGGATCCCCTGTTTGAGAACATCCCAGAAAGCAGCTTTGATGAACACTATCAGGACGATGTTCACACACCATCAACATTGGAAGAAGAAGGCGATCAAGCAGCCTATTGGGAGGAGATGGAGAGGTATTTTGGCGGGCAAGGGACAAGGAGCGATGATGTGGTCAGTGAAATGGAAGCTGAGGCATACATGTATTGAGCGAGACATTGTTGCTATTGCTTGTGATAATAGGTGAGAACCATTACAGAAGTTCTTTAGGGTTAGGGTTATCTCAACACAATAAGTCAAGTGAGAGTCCGTGAGTGCAATGTCCTAAGCTAAGGGGTTTCCGAATAGATTTGCCCGTTTCCATGCCGCTGCGCTGATTTTGTGCACCTGATGTAAAAGCTTTTAGATAATAGCATAATAGCATGGTATCAGCTGGACGCTATGCTCTCCGTTCGATGTGACAACCTCATGATTTTGGCCTTGCTAGTTTCCTAAACGGATGTCGACGCAAACACGATTGCCTAACTTACGCTCACAGCCATGATTGCGGTCCAGCTTCTCAGGTCGCTGTGTTGTTGGAGAAGTTAGTAAAGTCTGTGTCAATGCAGAAAATCTGAGCAATCAAATGCATCAATGTCCTTTTCAACACCTGGTCTTATTTAAACACTCTAATTGCACATCCTAAGCCTTGATATTGTGATGACACATCACCTTGCACTACAAAAGTACACAATTCTTGCGCAAGTTCTTCTTATTCACAATCCCCTTTTCACGCCATCAAACCCTTCTTCTTTTGCCTCTATACTTTGTGAAGTATTCAAAATGTCTCAGCTCAATGACAAATCCCGGGATCAAGAGAAACCTACCTGGACTACCGAAATCTTCTATCGCGAAAAGAACGGCCGATATCATCAGAGTCAGCGTACTAGGTGCACCAACCACGAAGCCATGCGTGTCCTCCTCGACCGGTATCCGCTTCCTAGCCCTGAAGATGTTCTCCTCAAGGACTGCCAGACTAGACACGACAAAGTCCCACCTGTCAACAAGACTGACACTCCGGCACCCCCTCCTGCAGTCGGCAAAAAACAGCAAGGTCGCAACCGAACAGGAGAACCGCCTCCATTTCCTGTCCAGCAGCTCCCTTCTTCGCTTACTTCCCTGCCCATAAGAAGTCGTCCACCACCGGCAAGCGACCGCGAGTGCGACAAGTGTCATGGGACGGGTCGTGTAACAAAGAACGAAAAGCGAGCGAGTCCACCCGGCGAGTTTACCAATCGAAACGGAACTCGTTCAGCCTCCAAGTCTTCTAATGGACAGCGTGATGCAGGTAGCTGCCGCAAGAACAAGTACAAGAAAAACCCCCCTGCTCAACCTAAGTCATTGCAGGAGCATGCACTCGTGAACAAGGAGGAGTTTGTCGTGGTAGATCCCTCCGAGCGCGGAGATGAGGGAGAGGATGGGTATGAGATGGACTTTTCAATAGGAGAGTGAGAGGCTCCTGTTTCAGCTTAGGGGTTGAGAAAAAAACAATCTCAAGGCGGAAGTTAACGTGAAAGACTGATACATGATCATTCGGCTGCTAGGAGTTAGTGAGCATAGAGGCGACTAGATTGTTGATAGCGTGCGAAAAGTCTATCAAATACAGAAATCAGACAGAATTTCGAGAGATTCGCAACATCTACTAGTTATTAATGTTCAAAATAATTCAGCACCTTATTCCTTCACAGCATTGCCTTTCTATTTGGGGAAGTAGCGGAAGGGTAATGACGAGCACTAGCGTAGTATCAGGCTCCCGAGCCTTCCATTGGCAGAATTGTTGGGCGTTAAAAGAGGCACTGCTCTCAGACTCGGGAATCTCTCTTCACAAAAAAGCAGCGGTTTTAGCAACTAGATCACCTGCTTTGCGCACGATCAACCAAGTCTAGCAACGATGGTCCTCCAGCACGGAAAAGCACACGGCTTCATGTAGGAGAATAATCCTATTGTGCACTAACACCTTAGGTCGCCATCACGTTGAGATCGAGAGCGCGAGTAATCTTCCAGAGCAGCGACTATGCAGCCATGCTCGGTTATTGGCCTTGGTGCAAGTAAACGGATAAGCAATGCGACGCAATGCAAAAGCAACGGACGCATGTAACGGACGCATGGATGCCAAGACCCCTTAGCTTAACCTTCATTGGACCTTCTTCCCGGAGCCAGGAACCTTCTTACAAGTACCTACCTAAGATCTGCCGACATGGATGGAATCATCCCAATACGAGTTCCACCATTTCACATATAAGTTCCAACACGTGGCCATATATCATTTAAGAGACAGAATCAATGAGGTGGGTTGCTACTTGGAGCGCAGACGAACGATCGCCATTGCGATTTGTTGGCGCCTTCGGACGCCCTGCCGCTCAATGTTGCAGCGATTCATTACGGGATCCTGCAGCAGGACATGCATATTGGGAATTTGTCCACTAATTTGCAGCCAAAAGAAACGGCCAGCGGCTGCGCCGACCACGTGATCGAACTGCCCTCCCCAATGCAGAACTCCTAAGATTCCAACGCAGCATGTTCCGGTACATCTCATTCATGTGTAGAGGGCTTACCTACTGCTCCGATGCGAACATCGTCCTGTTTGCTTTGTACTTTCTCGGCAGAATCAGTCCATTCCTGCTCCTCTGTTATAAAGGAGGTACTTTCTTCTGACTTTGGAATGGTAACAGTATTCATTTCTAAATATACACCTGATCGTTTAGGAGCGTCTCTTGCTGTCTTGTCTCGGTACGAAGAAGACATTGGCTCGAATTCGCCAAGTTCTTGAGGTCATTGAACGCAGATCCAACCAAGCAGAGTACCGCAGTCACAACAGGAAATTGAAGGCGTTAGGGACGCGGTGGCGCTGGGATTGGAAGCAGCATGAGCGCTCTCGGTGTTTGTCCGCCGTAGTGGCGAGATGATGCTTAACCCGTTGCTTGGGGCACGGGGCCAGGTAATCCTTCTCTCCCCCACTTTCCCAGTACGTATGCACTTCGACAGAATCGGCCTCTCTTCGAAATCTGCTTGACGCACGCCTCTTTTCCGCTTGACTGCTCTCTCAGCACCATTAGCGCCTAATGCTCTTGGAGACGCAGCTTCCAACATCGGTCCCAACTTGTACATTCATCTCATTCCTTTCAAGTCTTCCCGCGAGTTCTCCTAACGTCACAGCGGCGATTCTTTCGCGCACTTCTTTTCCAGCTCTATAACAGATCGTACGAGACTTACGCTTACATTACCCGTCCATACCAGCTTTTCACCAACCGCCTCTGCCCTGAGCCCTTACGAACATACTAACAACACTAAGGAACTTATTTACAACAGGTCTTGCTTAAGATCTGCACACTAACCTGCGAAATGATTGTAATAAGACACGATACTAGGCGATAGACTAGCGTATACTAGTCTCCTTGCGCCTCGCAGACTCGAAAAAGATACTTTTTGCGCAATATGCCCAGATAACGTCCTTCGGTTGCCTCCACGAGGGTCTTCACTTGTGAGCTCCTCATCAGAGGCCAGTTTCCATACGGCACATGAATCTCGACGAAGCATGTACTCAGGATTGCAAGCACGAGCATCTGATGCTGGAGACTCTGACTCACAGCGAAGTTCACGAAGTGGACTCTCGGGACTCCTCAAGAGCGTTGGTGAGAACGAGGAATGCGAATTACCCGGGCGTCCACCTAGCCACTCTGAGTGTGCACTGCAGACTACAGAGTCCAACTCTGAGTATTCTGGGTTTGGTTCTAGCGTTGGATGGTCGATTCCACGCGAGTTTCTCGGACTATAGCTTGGATCCGCACGACTCAATCAGTAATCAGGACTCGAGCAGTAACGGAGGCTCAAGGTCTTCTAGAAACAGTCGTATACCGCACAATCCATCTCCCTCAGGGTTCTGCACTACCCATGGTCGCTATAGAGACGACGGGTATTATGATCCTCGATATGGAGCCTCGGTTAGGGTTGTTGTACGTAAGGAGCGCAAATACTCGCCGGAGTACTTCGATGCTAATCTATCCGTGCATCAGGGACAACGAGAACATAACGGCGACAGGATAGACCTAAGAGATCTACTCGACTTTTACTCCGAAGAGCCTGGGACTTCGCGAAGTCATGGTGGTAGTGGTATGGATACTCGTCTTGATGCTTATGATGATGACTACGAAGACCCTTTCGCTCCACGAGACCATAACGACTCTGAAAAAGAGTCTCGTCAGGACCACAGAGATCACATGGATATCCACACGAGAACCACGACTTTAACTGGGAGAACTACGAAGATAGATAAGCTTACAGCGATATGTTGGATTGAAAGTAAGATCCTGGCAACGGAGATAGACTAGCGTGCAAGAACAGCCATGCCTATCGCCATTTCTGATTCAATTATAGAACACAATCTCATATTACCATCCATCACTTCCTCTGCAAACTTCATTAGCCCTTTACCACTAAGCGAGAACCCTCGCCCAATGTCCGGAATGTATAACCCGGTGATTATGTATTGAAAACTAATACTTGTCCATATACCATGACCAAGTCACCTCAAACCTTGCCGCCAACCAACGCACAACATTCTCTCCACCCAGTCCTACCAGCTCCGTACCTCGACATCTCGCCTCACCCAACAATCATCCCCTACCTCCTATTTCCTTTTGAGACAGACAAAAAGAATACCAACACTGCTTTCTTCCTTCCTCACGTGCCCAATAACTTCACCCCTCGCTCTTTTTCTTCCATTAATCAAAACGGCGATGATGTGATTGGGCTAAGTGTAACCACGAGGCCAAGAGTCTTTAACACAAACTAATATAGCCGCTTGCCCCTATTCATGTAAGTGTTATGCATAAACTATGTTGTAGTGAAGGGGGCATGTGATTGGTTTTTGTGTAGGTACGAGTACATTGAGATGGGCAGGGTTCAGTTGGTGTTTGGGGGGGAGGGGTTAGGGGTGTTTATGATGTATGTGTTATTTTTCATTTCTGGGACTTCTTCTGGGACTTTCGCTTCTTCTTTCTTTTAAGAACCCAATCCCCAGGCTCTCTTAACAGCAAATACTCTTCGTCTGCCGCCTACAGCCTTTGTCGAAGATTGCACTCCCAGCATTAACAACGCCAACAACATAAACAAACAACATCAACATCAGGACCAACCACCTATCCCTCACCCTCCACTCCTCACCCTCCACTCTGCACCCACGCGAAAATCCCCAACTCCATCCACGCACACACCAACGCACCAACAGCAACAATGACCCGCCGCACAAACCCGACCCCCAACCCTATCCAATCCTCATCCTCATCCTCCCACCATCACCACCACCACCAGCACAACCAGCACAACCAGCACTACATCCTCCCCCACTCCCGCTCCCGCTCCCCATCACCCCTCCCCACCCGAACCCGTCAAAACCACGACTCGGACTCGGACTCGGACTCCGACTCCAGCATCACAGATCGTGAGCGCACGTACCGCAATGCTAATCGGATGGGGGGGTTGAGTAAGGCGGCGGAGGAGATGTTTGTGAATGGGCCGGCGAGGAGGAGAAGGGAGAGGGAGATGGAGAGGGAGGAGGAGGAGAGAGAGATGGAGATGCAGATGGAGGAGGTAAGTGGTGGTGCTTTCATGTTTGTTTGTTTGTTTGTTTTTTTGGGAGGGGGTTGGGTTGGGTTGGTGGGGGAAGGAGGAAGCACTGCTTGTGTGTATGCTATAAGCCAGTACTAATGCATTGAGGACAGGAGCGAAGAGCCAGAGATCATGGTTACGGACCCGGACGCGGCCGCCGTGCAAACGAGAGCATGCACGACGGATACTACGGTGGCGTTGAGAGGGAGATGAATCGTCGCGAAGATCCATACGCGCAAACGGGTTACGAGAGACGTACGCACCGCGGCGTATCTGGGTCCGGTGATCGTTCCGCCTATTCGGAGACCGAATCCGACTTTCCCACCACCTCGCGTCACTATGAGGGCCGTGGCGTCCACGTTCACGGTGATTATTTTTATGATGATGAGGAGGAGGAGTACTATGACGGTCCCTCGACGCCGCGAGGTTATGGTGCTCGGGGCGGTAGGACTGGTCGGGACGAGTACGAGTATGAGGATGAGAATGAGGATAGAGGTTCGGGGGGTGATCGTGGGAGGAGGGTTGAGCGGTCGCGGTGGCTATGGTTATGACGATGATGAGGTTCAATTAGGTTAGACTTCAGTGGACGGAGTCAGGAGACGAGGGGTGCGGTAGAGGTGCGGTAAGGTTAGAGAGGTCGTCATTCAGCTGCTTGCGAATCACTTCTCTGCTGTCGTAGAAATAGATTGCTGGCGCTACACTTTCATTAACAATAGTTGCCTTGGAGAAGAAACTCTATTGCGATGATTCAACGCTCAAGGGCGGCAAATTAAGTGATGCCCCCCTATAGGATCTACTTTCGGAATCGGTCTCCAATTATACCTCGAGCATGCTATTCGTTGTTAGCAGGATATATATACGGCTGAGACGATGTAACTGCACCTGCATGAGCTATTACAGCACACTCCCCCCGTTGCTTCTGGGCGCTTGGAGAGGCATGGGTCTTATTTGAGGGCAGGACTCCCATAGGACTGGTGGAGGGTGGATGGATACTGGTCCGGGTGTTGAGTCGAAAAGGAACGGTCGGGACATTGACGAATGAGTGAAAGACCTATGTTAGTAAGGTCAAGTAGTTCCATTGGATCTGATGCGTTGTCGATGAGTGATGCGTTGGTGCGTTGTCGTCACGGGCGAAAGCTCGTGATATTGTTTAAGACTTCCCCGCCTCACGTAGCAATGGTTGGCTATTCGTTCATGAGACGAATGCTTTTCAGCACAAATCTAACCGCTTTCTCGTTAGCATTATGAGACATCGGCTCGTCAGGTTTTTCGGCACCAACCGTATCCCATAAAAGGTCCCTTTCTCGCACATCCTTTTACCTTCCTACCACTTTCCCGACAGACTTTTCCAAGACCTTACCATACGAAAGCCTTTTCCCCTTACACCTTCCAACTTTCACTTCAACTTTAATCATTGTGAATTCTTATTACCTCTCGAAATGGATCGTCAAAAATCTCGTTTTTCTAGAGGGAGACGTGTGATCGACGAGGATGGCAGTGGGCCGGTGTGGAACGGTCGCCAGGGTCACGGAAGGATGGATCACCGGTTCTATGAGGAACCTGTTGACAACGTCGGAGGCCATCGCGGGGACGATTTCGGACAAGTCTTGGACGATTTGAATTTGTTAGCTATGGGTTATTCCCTCCGTGACCGGCCTGTAGGTGGACGAGGCGCCGGATCTCACGAGCTGCATGACCTGATGGGTGACATGGACCTGAACGCAGGACCAAGCAGTGCAGGAGATGGAGGCCTGTCTCGCCACGATGAACTTCAGATTGCGGAGCTCAGAGAGACTCACGCAAGGGTGAAGGCAGACTTGGAATCTCTTGGTGATGAGTATGACGGGAATGGAAAAGTTTTTGACCAAGGCATAACTCGTCTCTTGATGATCGAAGAGGATATCGGCAGAATCAAGTACAAGAATCGCCAGGAACCACAGTGCGGGAAGATGCCTCGCGGAAGGGGAGCCCCTACAGGCAGCACCCACAACAAACCCCGCCAAAGCCATGCAGAAGGCAGAGGAGATGCAGACAGAGGAAAATATTCAACATCTGACCTTCCGAAGCTCAGGAAGGATCGCGCTGCGATGGATTACGAATTGAGACACTTTGCTGAGACAGGAGATCACAAAGCCTGCAGAATGCTCGAAAAGAGCATTGCTAACATCAATCGACTTATCTCTAGACTCGAAGCCGAGTCCCGCAAGGACGTCGAGATACCTCGTGGAATGGGAGCGTCGGGAATGGGAGCGTCAATGCGTCCTCGAGACCCGAGAGACTATCCTGACGAGTACCTCGACTACCACCCATGCGGATCTCCTCGTGGTTATCATGAGCGTTCGGCAGGATACGATCGCTATCCTCGTCACCAGTCCCGACGATGAGAATGCATGAGCTCACGACATATTGTTAGCTATATTCGCTAAGCTTCTCTAAGCCTAGGCATCATGATGGCTGATACGCAGGGGGAACGGATGGAATGTGTTGGTTTTCATGGCCTATAACGAGGGCAGTCCAGTCATTACCTATTTCGGGCTTATGCTAGGTGCACTTACACTCTTTCCCCTTTTATGTCCGATCATACCGTATTATGCGAGACCTTTTCCCGTTCTCTGACGGGAGGCACTATGGAAGGACACATTAGCTAGCACCACTGCATACTAGGGAAATAAAAATATGATGGGAACGACAGGTTCACACCCTGACGACCCAATTACCTTAGCATTTGTCCGGTCCGTGAATTGAATTTTTGGTTTCGGCTGAGGGGAATAGGACTTCTCCCACATGTGTTATCCTTCCCTTGTGTGTTATCTGCTCCGTACGTGTTATCCTTTATGCGTCATCAACCCGGCATCTTCGCATATTCGCCACTCAATGTAGCATCTATATAACGCTTTCTGCCCAGACGTTCCATCTTATTTACCTGTCCGACCTGCTATAACACCTCTTTGCGTTCGACCACGACCTCTAGAAGGACGACGAGAAAGTACGTTGCCACAAAACGTTGGTAGTTGTAGGTGCTAGCCTTTCTTTGTCAGACAGGATCTCGTCGAGACTACCAGCATTGAGTCAAGTAAATGGTGAAAGTTTTCTACTTGATGGGTGATCGCGAGCTATTGTAATAGCCTTGACGATGTGGAATATGCTGGGGATGTGTTGTATTTCCTTCTTACGGATTTGCGACGCCTGGCACGATCGCTGCCTGAATCGTGGCTGAGGTCGGTCTAACCAGAAATGACTCATAAGGCAGGGGTTTCACTCCAGTCCACTGAGATAATTCATTCGCGACTCATGGTCGGCTCTGTAACAGCCAAGCCGTGTTAGTTTCAGGATATTTCTTCCTTCCCCCTCTCCTCTCTCTTCTCTCCTTCTCTCTGTAAGTTTCTGCATTTCACCCAACTAAATTCTTCACCACCACATCTACTCTCCCTGGAAAGAACCTGTACTTGTCGTCATCTATCACCGCTATCAAGTCTTGTCTTCACTAGACCCTCTAAACCATATAGAATACTGAATTAGACTTTCTGATCTCGCCTCGGGCACCGAGAGAACCCCACTACAAGATGTCAAGACGAGTCGCCACCAACGCAGGACAAGTGTTCCATCAAGATGCGGGTATCCAGGCTGCTGGACGCTCACAATACTCGCAAACTGTTGGTCCTCGCTGGCCTGATTCGGAGGAGGAAATTGTCAGTCAAGCCTCAAATCATAACGAGTACCGCGAAGCGCAATCACCACCACCACCACCTTCCGAGCAAGATCCTCGGAGACGACCATTATCACGCAGTGGCTTCGAGCTATATCCACGCGAGGGAGGACTTCCAGAGTACGTACCAACTAGCTCAGGCGGCCGCGATCGGTTGGTAATCGATGAGCGCGGCGACCATGTGTCTTGGCCCTTCTCAGACCGTGAAAACTCGTCGGACGATGGCGATGGATATCCAGATATGATCTACCTGGAATCTGGTCGCATCCTCCCACGGAGCCAGTGGGAGGCAAGTCATCCAGTGGAATATTCCAGCGAGGGACCATCAGACGATACGGACGGAGAAGTCTTCCAAAATCATCGTCGCCCGTTGCCTCGTGTGGGAATTTGGACACCTCGCCATTGGAGTTCAGAAGATGATTCGGCCCCTTCCGACCGCGAGGCTCCAAGGACCATGAGCGGACACAGTGCTCGATCCAGATATCGTGGTCGACAAAGTCTTGCTGGACGTGGAGGACGGCTCCGCCACAGGACTGGAGAGAGACGCCGCCACGAGGATCCCCAGCCGAGGCGCCGCTTGGGTCACCATTAACATATCTCTGGCGCCGTTAGACTCCACGTTCGAGCGGTCAACGGAGCGAAATTCCTTTGCTTGTAGAGATGGCCGAGCGTCAGGAAGCACCTTGAGATAGCTGCAAGTACTTAGATATTGAGCTTATGAAGCCTGAGAACCAAGAACGTTCCAATTCTAAACCAAATCCCTCACAAGCCTTTACGTTTAGTTTTGATAGATTCATTTAATGTCAACGGTGCCGTGACGAGAATCAATGGCCGAAAGTGTGCACTGTGGAGGGCGGAAAGTGGAACCTCGGAAGATCCTATTCGATACACTAAGCTCTTCCAGGCTTAGCGGGCTTCACCTTTGCTCGATGGTAGCACGAGTCACCCTGGCTCGCTCCATTCTTCCTACATGCATCTATGCAACGCATAAGTCATTGCTCCCGCTGTATCTACTACTCTTCAGCTTGCATATCAGTGTGGCTAAGTTATAGGGCATTATCCGCCAAGTACACGCTAACGCTGTCATTCACCCTAGCCTGGGTTGTTTCTGCATCTGCGACTAACTATAGGTTACGAGCTGGGTCTGTACTGCAGCCATTCGAGAGGAATACGCTTCCTGCGCAACAATCGATGGAAGAGATGGGTGAGGGAACCTTGCGTGCTAGAAGCCATCAATGTCAACATGGAAGTGATCATTAATCAATGCGAAGGTCTACAGAAGGACTGTGCAATGACGGATCCATGTTCGGACTATTCGCGGTTTTCCGATGTGGTCTCCGACAATGATAGCCTACTTTGGTTGATAATGTTGGGGATGAGCTCTATCTACCAGTATGTGGGACGGCATTACGGCTCTGACCGTCTTTTGAGGCCATTCTTGCAAGGCATGCGATAACGATCCACAAGTTGGGCCTGGACAAATCGACAGCGACAGACTTCGGCTTAGACCGAGAGCTGGTATGGGCTCTGATGCTCGAGGTCAACTACGGCAGAAGCCACTGATCACGGGATTGGAAACGGCATTTGACGTGGATATCACGGCTTGAAGCTTCTTAGACCACAAGGTCGGGATTCAGTCTCTCTAGATTTCGATACATTACCGACGCCTTCCTTCCTACAGACCCCTCCATTTTCGGTGTCCTCTCAACATATGAATCTTTCGAGGCCAATGAGAAACTTCATTCTCCATCGATAAAGTCGCCACAGCGCTGAGCATCACGACCTAACTGTAGCTCTTACAGTAGTAACCGCTAACAAACAATTTGCATTTTATCGGCCTCTTGGCTTTCTCAGGCAGTCGCAGACCATAAATCAGGCATCCAGCTTTGACGATACTTCTAGCCGCTCATGAAGGGACTCTGTTCACAACTAGCATTAGTCGTTCATGCTCTACCCTTTCATTGTCTATTCTGAAACATTAAACAGCTTCTATCCTCGAAACAGCTAAGATTATCTTGTGCGCGAACAGCCGTCCGACCTGATAAGCCTGATCGATGGAAAACACTAAGTCAGAAGTCTCACCTATTTTGCGTTAGTGGCGAGCATTACAGAGAAGAATATCGGAGACAGCAGACGTGAAGAAGATTCGATCATTATGTCTAGGGCAGAAGTCTATGCTACTCTGTCTGGTCGCCCTATTCCATAATTTGAACTGGACGTGCACATGGTTCCGCTAATTATAGTGGCTGGGGGTCTTCAATATTTCGCTTGACGTTGCACTATACATCACAACGCATCCATTTGATCAGACTTTAAGAGAAGTGCTTCGGTTTGAAAAGCCAATCGGGTGCGGCGGCAGGCAGAATCCTTCTGAGTAGCTGGCAGTCATTATTAGAAAGGCAGCCCTAAGCCTTGGCATTACTGCCTCGTGATGAGCAGCCTGATACCAAACACGAATGAGAACATTTCGGGTGTGTTTTATCCAGCCAATATCTTTTTGAGTTCGCCGCTTCGCCTTGGACACTCGGTCATAGAGTAACACCCCAGCGCCTGCTCGATCTTTCCTTCTTTTCTACATAATTCTCCAACACCAACACTCTCTTAACATCTATTCACAACTTCGTCCAAACTTGGGGCTTTCATCAACTCATCTTTCAAACGTGTGCACAATCTTTACTCTGTTTCCGTCATCCAGCTCGCCTGCTCCTGGTCGCCAACACAGATTTCCTCAACGCAGTTACGAAACACCGACTTTAACCCATCGAAATGGTGGCACAACCTGATTACACCGCACCGTACGTGCCGCACTTCCTCGAGCATAATGCCAATCTCGAGGACGCAGCACAAGCTCAGATGGAAGAGCGCCATCTTACGCGTGGAAATGGTAGCTACCATGACTACCAGAGCCTGACACCTCTTCAGTACGGATACACTTATCACAACGACGACCTGCGATGGGCTGTTCCAGCGCTTCCATGTCAGGATCGAATCTTGTATCCGCCTCTACGGCATCATTATGACGACCTGAATCTGCTAGAACTTGGCCGACATGGGCTTTTCCCCGAGCCTGATCCAACCCCACATGATGCAGCTGACGAGGAGCTGGAATTTGGTGGACATGGGCGTCGTAGATTCCGCAATCCATTTCCGCATGACGCAGCTAATGAGAAGCTGATGTTTGGTCGGCGTGTGCATTGTCCCAACCGTGATCCACTCCCATACGATGCAGCTGATGCAGGGCTGGAATACGGTCTACGTGGGCGTCGTCCGAACCGCATATCACCCCCGCATGATACGGCTGACGACAGGTTCAGATCCGACGATGAGCGACGTGGTCGTGTTCATAGACACAGCTTTGGAATTGATTGGCCGCCCTTCGCTTCTAGCGGTACTGGGATAGACGATTTCATTGGGGGATCTATGCGCCAAATTTATCTCGGTCCACTAAAACGTCATTCTCGAAGTAGGCTTCGCGAGGACCATGACTTGGGTTCTGATCATTTGGGTAGCCTTGAACCTCACTCGAGACACCACCAGGGACCTCGTCTGGATGAAAATTTTAGCGATTACGACAGAGCGATGCGCTGGCCTCTTTATGACCTTGGAGGAGCAGGAGTGCCTCCGGCAGCGCGGTATTCCACCGGACACCCTTTTGAGGCCAATTTCGAGAAGTACGCTTCTGAGACCAACTTCCGTGAAGCACATGCACGTCGACCTCGTCCTACGGGACACCGCTCAGATCTCGATTTCCCATATGTCCACCAAGATGTATGGAATCCGACAGCTGCAGAGTTAAGGGGTCGGTCATATCATGTCAAAAAGCACGATGAACTGGGTGATGAGGAGCGGTTGCAGGAGCTACGGAAGTCATGGAACGAGGCAGGATCTTCAGGACGAGAACCCGCAATCGAGCATTCTAGACTAGCGCGCCGACACAGACGTCATCAGAGATCCCATGCCGCTCGATCCCGTCCAGTAGCTAGAATCTTCGACAGCGATCTCGAGGGATCCCCTTGCGGCAGGCGCAACCGTCCATTCCGCGCTCACCATTCTCGAAATCGGACACACTCACCGCGTATCAGACGAACGAGTCCACCTGTCGCAGCTGATCCTACAGCCAAGGGTACCGCCTCAAACGCTCTCCCCGCTCAACAACATACCCAGAGTCCGGCTGGCCACGCAAAGCACAGAGATAATGCTCGCAATAATGGTGCTAGACCTACCAACGCCTCCAACAAACCTGGCATTACCCCTACTCCAGAACGAGCAGCTCGTGAGACTCTCAGTAATATCGCGCACAAGTCCAAAACTGGACTAGGAAACAATGACCGCTCTGATAGCTCCTCCGCCAGCGGTTGTTATACACCAGATGACGACTCTGATGGTACTGTTGGCGGTGGCGGTAGTGACGAGGTTCAAGAGAGTGATGCTCTTCAGAGCTTCGTTCACGTGGAGCTGTGATGTGGTGCTGGATGGCGGTTTGGGAGAGAACAATGACTGTGTAGAGGGGTTCTGTTGTGGCAACATACTTTCATTAACGGCAGACGGAGATGAGTAAAAATAGTCATCTATCAATCACGACCCTTGCCAGCCACTCAAGATTCTTCTGAGTGAGAGCCTGAAGGTACTAGGTATCGGTATTCAACCCACTACTCGTCTACAACAACGCCTCCCTACGTAGAAACCCTCTCAAAAACCAAAGCCCCGGCACAGGTCTGGAATACATGCTAAACGTCACATAGTAAGGTAGGATAAGGAGCCGGATGCTGTACGGAGTACTCTATATAGAATATTCTTATCCGCTGTAGTATGTAGCGCACTATGATGTAGATTTTCCGGATCTCGTTGTGAAGACTAGGATCTAGAATGGGAAAAATGCAGGGTTGGCTTACGCACATAAAGAAGAGGTGTAACAATGAAAGGTCTCTGAAAATGTAATATATCGGAGGAGAGCTTGAAGTTGAGTGCTTGATCCTCCCTCCCGAACAACTGCCGCGGTCGCTCGCCGGTCTCGGCACCAAATGAATACAGAATGGCTACACTGTAACGAAGGAGAATAATGATGGCTGATGGACTCACTATCGCGCTGAAGGTCCACTTATGAGGTAGATAAATGAAGCCTTTTGCAAAAGTGGGGAAGGTTTATGGACAAACGTTCCTTGGCGCCAAGATATGCAGATAATCGGTGCGCTAAGATAAGGCGCGTCTCCGAGTCGCGTCCTCTAGGAAACCGACCGTGACTGCCAGAAGCAAAGTCATTAATTCACAAGCTCGCTCCACAAGAGATTTCTCCTCCACTGGAGTTCTTCAGCATCCAAGTCCTTCGCAATGGTAGTCCGAGCATTCAAACCTAACATGACATCCAATTGAACTTGCTTTTCGAAAGTTCTTCAGCATGGCTATACTTGAGGTCACGCCAGAGAACAATCGACAGCTTCAGAATATCGCCAATACACTTGCAGCGGCCAAGAAAGTCATTGTGTTCACCGGTGCTGGGATATCAACCAATTGTGGCATACCAGTAAGCGTAAAGTCGCTCTATTGCAATAGGCGTTGGCTAATCGCCGCTGTAGGACTTCCGCTCGGAAGAAGGACTCTACTCACTCATACAAGCCCAACGCGACGCCATTCCCCTAGCCCCAACATCTGGCAATGCCACAAGCAAACCCTCCGGTGGTCCATCTTCCTCTCTTAATCCAAAACGTATACCCCTCTCGATCCCCAACAACGTCAAAGGCAAAGACCTCTTTGATTCCCAATTGTGGAAAGATCCCATCAGCACATCTGTCTTTTATACTTTCATCGCATCTCTCTGCAGAAAGATCCGCGAAGAAGTCAAGAGAGCCACATCTACACATCGCTTCATCAGAACCCTACGAGACACCAGGAAGTTGGTCAGATGCTACACGCAGAACATCGATGGACTGGAAGCAAGGGAAGGGTTGAATACGGACATGAATCAGGGAAAGGGTAATCGAGCGCGATTCACCAAGAAATCAATGGAGGGTCAGAGATTGCTAGCACGGACGCAGCCGGGGGCCGATCTCGACGGCGGATGTGAAGTTGTACAACTGCACGGTGACTTGAGAGTCTTGAGGTGTACACTCTGCCAGCGGACATGTGAATGGGAAGATCGGCATAGCACACGGCTGCTCAGTGGAAAGGCTCCAACATGCCAGCTTTGTGCGGCGGCGAATCAAGACCGGCAGGATCGAGGGAAGCGCGGAACCAAGATTGGAACGTTGAGGCCGAATGTTGTGCTGTATGGAGAAGAACACCCTTCTGCGGATGCTGTGGGGGAGCTCACTGCCTCGGATTTAACCATGAATCCCGATGTGCTGCTAATCTTGGGCACTTCTCTCCATGTTCATGGCCTGAAAACGATGGTGAGAGAATTCGCAAAGGCCGTACATGCAAAGGCAGGAGGGAAGGGGAAAGTGGTCTTCGTAAATCTCTCGAGGCCATCAGAGAGTGTCTGGAAGGGTGTGTTGGACTACTGGGTCTCAATGGACTGCGACACGTGGGTTGACGCGATGAGGAAACATCGGCCGGATATGTTTCAAATACAGCCAGGCCTCAAGATGCAGGTGAAGAAGGCAAACAACGAAAGGGTACCGAAGACCATCAGAGATGAAGTCATGGCAGTCAAATCATCGGATGACAAAGAGAATATATTGACGGCTGGCGTTTCCAGTCCACAGAAACCCCCTCAACCGAGAGTCGTCGTGACACCGAAGAAAAAAGGGCCTCTCGAGAACAGTACCGTTCCAATTGGGAAAGCATCCCGGTTCATGTTGCCCACATCGCCACAGAAGAAGTATAGGCGGATACCGGACCACAGCTCCCAGCTCCTCGACCAGTTGGAGTCGACCTCTGCCAAATGTGCGGTCATGCAGGAAGGCAGAGGGAAGGAATGTTCACAGCTACCGACGCCTCCATCAACAGGCCATAGAGGGAAGAAGAGGTCACTGGCTCAGAACTACCGAGACCTTTGCGCTACGCCATCGAAGAAGAGACAGAGGTTAGGCGTGGATATTTGGCATGATTAGGATGAGGGATTTGCCAAGGCGTGTACGGGGTTGTTGTTCAATAAAGCAATAATAGGCACTGGCGTTGAGAAAGGGAGGCAGCATCTCCTTGCTTGGGCTGCGACGCGCTGTCGAAAAAGATGTGTTTTGGAGAATAAGAAGATATCGTACATGGCTTTGCATACCAGAAGAAATGTACGTGGTCACATCACCGTGGTCATGCAACAATCAGAGCATGAATGCCACGGCTGTACTTGCTAGCGGGAAACTTAAAACTTTTGGAAGGTGCAGACGGGCGCGCACGAGCCGCGTGGCTACTAACGTTGGTGTGAAAGTGATCCTGCAACTAGCGGCCAATCAGAAGGCTTGGATGATGATACTATGCAGAGTCCTGATTAGGGTATCTTGATGGTGTTGTTGGAACCTCGGGGTGCTTTTGTTGGTTGTTTTTCTGTCTGTCTGTCTGTCTGTCTGTCTGTCTGTCTGTCTGTCTGTCTGTCTGTCTGTCTGTCTGTCCTTCTTTCTTTCTTGCTTCCTTTCTTTTCTGTCTCATCATCACAGTATAGCGAAATTATATTGATATTGTTGGACCATCAACGTCGCGTGCTTTTCATGATGATCATTTGATTTCTTTCATTACTTTGCCATGGTTTCTCGCGACAGGTCGTCTCTTAAGCTCGTCCTGCACCGCCAAAACAATCGCTACTCACTTTTGGCAATCTGAGAACTTTGCCGTTCAACAAAAAGGATCTTTGGGCATCATTGGAGTTGAATACTAGCCCACACTCGATAACTGTCAAGCGACGGCTCTACAATTCGAAAAGTGCGCGCTGCGCTTTCGAAGCAAGACAGCCAAGAAGGTAATCCATCTCATCTAGGATGATCCTGGGCAGTCGCACCATAGCCGTTGTCTTACTCCTCTGCGGCTCCCTCATTCTCTTGCGTCTCCGCGTTCATTCTGTTTCCCCACGATTTCCCCCAAAATCTACCGATCAGCCAAAAACCCCTGGGCAGAATAACCAAGGAGGATGTTCTGGAATGCTCACGCGGCTGACGGACCTGGACATCAAGTTTCCCATCAAATATGCTCGTCGCGACATAATTGTAACACCTAATCCAAACCTCCGCCGGACTTCTCTCACACAGATCGATGCTCCCTTACTATCAAACGTCCAGCTCGTCGACCCCGTCGAGTCTCCCGATCGGGGGCTGGAACAGTGCTTCCCTCCGCTCACATTAGAAGTACCTATTTTCCCAAGGCATCCTGCGAACGCCTCTCATATCATCTTCGGTATTTCGACCTACATCGAGCGCATGGAAGACTCAATACCACACCTTCAGAGATCCCTGGCTCACACCAATGCCCGGCTCATCGTCTTGGCTGTTAAATTTGGAGAGGCTACACCAGGCAAAAAGGAAATGGCGGCGCTGGAAAGCCGTATGCGGAGACTCGGTATAGATGCTACGGTCGTTGGAGCATCGAAGGGCAGTTCGATGCAGGTCCGATACTTCTCCCTTGTCAAGATCCTATACGGGAAGAGAGATTCTGCAACTCAGTGGATCTCTCTTTTGGATGACGACACTTTCCTGCCTTCGATCCACTCATTAGTGGACACACTTGCTACCTACGATTCGTCAAAGGAATGGTATCTTGGCGCCATGTCGGAGGATTGGTGGTCGATAATGGTCTACGGCATGATGTCTTTCGGAGGTGGGGGAACGTTTCTCTCGATCCCGCTAGCGGCTCAGATCAATGCCTATCACGACACCTGCGTGCGAGAGTCAACCGCGAACCAGGGGGATATCAGGGTATTCGAGTGTATTACCAGGCACACCACAACCAAACTCCAGCCTATAAGTGAACTCCACCAAACCGATCTCGCTGGTGACCTCTCCGGCTTCTACGAAAGCGGCCGCTTGCCACTGTCTCTGCACCACTGGAAGACGGGATGGCATTTCGAGCAAAAGCCGGAAGACAGAGCGCTGAATACATACCCCATGGCGACGATGCACCTTGTCTCGGACATTTGCGGCGATTGCTTCCTGCAACGATGGCAGTTCGGCTCAAACACGGTTCTCAGCAATGGATTCTCCATCTCGACGTACACGAAACCGAATACCTTGGCTGAACTGGTGAAGAGCAAGGATATGGACAAGGTTGAGGATACCTTCATGCCGACCCGAGAGGTCAATTCGTTCATGACGGCCTATGAACATTCTATCGGCCCGCTGAGGCCGAAGGTGGAGGGGAAGATTCAATACAAATTTCTGGATGCCAAGGCGGACGAGGGGGGTGTTCGGCAGTACTACGTTTACAGAGCTTTGGACCAGGAGCCGGATATTCTGTATGAGCTCTTTTGGACTCGAAGCAAGGACGCTCCTTTATGAGGATGATTCTTCGTCTCGAGACAGTGTACCGAGGGTCAGAATTCTCTGCCGACTATTTTGCGCGGGGCTGCGGGAGAAAGTCGGCAGAGAATCTTGACCCCGACCCTCATACATCACGCCATTGAAACAAGCTTTTGCCAGGTCGAAACGAAGACGACGAGTGCTGGTTCCTTACCCCCCAAGCGTTGAAGAATAGGTGGACAAAAGAACGGAGGGACTTTCGTTACTGCAAAAATTCGCGAGGTCCTGTTGCTGAATCCATGTCTTCGTTAACACCATGGATGCAAAATACTCGGAAAGCTGCAGGGTCAAACGCTTCGTGCGCATGGATAAAGGAAAATGAAGTTCGTGGCAATAGTCGCTGTGATGTCAACAGCGATGCGAGAGCGAGAGAGATTGCAAAGGCAATTTGGAAAAAAGGGATCGTTACGAGAAGCCAGGGCACAATGAGCTCAAGACTTTCACGAAAACTCAGGTTTAAGGATCTAGGGATCACCGAAGCTGTTCGGATACATGTTTATGTTAGATTTATAGTATAGAAGGGTTGATAGAAGGTGGCCGCACGCTGGTATGCAGCGGACTTATTTACCCACTATGGCATTACACGTTGAGTATGAGAGTAAATCATGAGTATGAGTAAACACAAATGAAATCGCTCAGCGCTTCCAGCACCAAATATCATGCACTGTCAGCCTGTGCGGAGGACAGCGACTGATATTGAGTTCTCAAAAATTTGCATAAAGAGGAAATGGCAAAGCTTAGAGAGTTGTGGCTGTGGCGAACCTAGGCTTTCAGCGAGGCCTTCCGATACTAAGCAAGGTTGATACGTTTTTCATGCACGTCGTGCATGGAAATCTCGACTCCGCCTTGTCCGCTCACAGACTTGTCCCAACGGAATAAGAGCGGCTCAGCGGCAGCGTTATTTGATTTGGCTCAACGTCACCCAAGGGTTGCTAGCGTCAGCCCTATCAGAGACTGCGCCTATTGCTAAGCATCGACTCGCTCACATCAGCCTTCTCCCACCTTCTTACAAAACTCACCTCATTCTCTGCCTGGGGTGATCTCCTACATCTTCTATAACATCAACATCTGAAGCGACACTCATCAATCAACTTCCCAAACCACACCCAAGAAGAACCATGAGCGACCCATACCGCCAACACCCCGCCTATGACTACCCCGCCACCACCACAACCTACAACCCCACCCAATACGCCCCCGCATCATCCTCAGATCAATACGCCGGCGCCCTCACAACCCGCCACGGCTCCACATCAAGCACCTATTACCCCTCCCAATCCAACATGCAGCTCTCGCAATCCTCCTACCGCCCCCCCTCCTCCTCAGACTACCTCGACCCCAACCGCGCCCGCAGCAGCCACCACCACAAATCGCGCTCGCAATCGCGCCACGGCCGCGACGACGACCGTGACCACGCTCGCTCCCGCTCCCGCAGCCGCTCCAAAAGCCGCGGCGCGGAATGGGGCGCTACGCTCGCGGGCGCCGCTGCTGGCGGCTTGCTCGGACATAAAGCGGGTCATGGGAGCAATTTGAAAACTGTGGGCGGGATCATCGCGGGTGCGGTCGGGGCGCATGAACTAGAGCGTGGGTATGAGAAGAGGAGGGAGAGGAAGAGGGCGGAGGAGGATCCGTATGCTAGGGAAGGGGGGAGTCGGCATCATGGGAGGAGGAGGTCGAGTGGAGGGGGGTTGTTTGATGGGGTGAGGGAGAAGGTGGAGGGGTTGTTGAGTCCGGGGGGGGATGAGAGGGAGGGGAAGAGGAGGGCGAGGAGTCATGTTGAGGAGAGGAGGAGGAGGAGGGACGGGGATGGGTATAGTAGTGATGAGGATTATGAGAGGTATGAGAGGAGGAGTGGAGGGGGGCGGAAGGGGAGGGATGATTATTATTGAGGTTGTGGGGGTGGGATGATGGGGTGATGTTGGGTAATGGTTCTGATGAATTCGTTTTTGGGATGAGAGGGTTGAGCTTGCGGTTATTTACGATGACGATATATTACGACAGGACACCTTTTTCTTTCATTGTTAGCATAGAGGGCAATTAATCATTTCATGGAGATCCACGCACTGCTGCCTCTTAGAGCTACGCTCGAATCGATGTACGAGCTGTAAGAGCTGTAACATTCTGAGTATGTGTTGACACTAGAACACTAGCCCACTTCCCACTAATACAATACTTAAAAAAAATCCTCCCTCGTCCCTTCCCTCCTTTCCGTCATATACAACGTATTACCACCCTACCTACCTTACCAAGACTCCACCACCATTATTTGCTCTACTATCCTAATCCTCTCGCGCTCTTCGTCTATAATCATCTTAATAGAGGCATTCTGTTCACAGAGGACCTACCTACAACGACTCCACGACCACTATCTGCCGTACTACTTTCTCAGCTTTTTGTCTTGATTGTCTATGACAGTCTTGAATAAAGAGAGGCGTTTTGTTTACAGGGAATCGGGAGGTTGTGTCGTCACAGCTGTACTGGAGCCTTCGCTTGTGCCTGAGGATGTCATGGTAGCGGTATTGACTTGTGAAGTTGATGTGCTGGGAGGAGCTGAATTGGCTTCAAGAATATGTCTAGGAATCAGAAGCAGGCAAGGCTACGGCTACTGAGCAGCTTTTAACTGCTTACGGCAGGTGTACACGCTACAAGGCTACCAAAAATGCCGGCGAAGCCCCGCATGTCAGGTGATCCCATCTCCAGCAAGGCTATCAAGATGCCGGCGAAATCTGCATTTAAATATACCCCACCTCCAGCCTCCTAAACTCACAAACGCACGGGCGACTTACCGCAATGGCCCACGTCGATACGTCTTTGACGTGGTCCCTGGGCTCAGCAGCAAGTACGACTATCGCGGTCTTCAAAGATGTCATGCGTGCAGCAACGAGCGACAACGTGCAACCTCTGGCCCTCATCTCCTGCGAGAAGTTCGGCGCCACGCTAGCAATGTGTCCAGAGACCAACAAGAAGATGGAAGATCTCATCATCAAAGTCTCCGGGCCCAAGTACTTAAGGTTTATGTCTGCACAAATCGGGTATTCTGCAAACGATTCCGCAACTCAGCTTTCCCGAAGCCTCGCCGGAGTCCAATTCCTGGGATTGGCGGCTGCTTTAGTTTCTTCCGTGGATATGTTCGAAGGAGCCAATGCCCTCAGTGTGATGTTGATGGATTCCGCTACCGACAAAACCTTACTCCCTACTGCGAGGCATTTGAAGGATCTGTTGGCTGTGATGGAGCATAGGGTCAATCGATCAGGTTTCACGGATATTTGGGTAGGCTATCAAATATTGCTTTTGGGTGGTCTTAGAGCTTCTTCCGAACGAGGTCACGGGAGGCGACGGCGCGACTCAACGGAATTGATGGAAACTCCGGGGATCGATGGTATATCGAAGCTGGTCGAGGCATTTAGGCAGCTCAATAGACTCGGTGACGCTACTGCTATCACCATTCGAACCACTTTATGTGCCCCGTGGGTGATGGCGTTTACAAGGTGGTGTCTGGCAGTACCACCGTCTACAATCCTGCCAAATGGAAAGGTTCTGCTCGATCAGCCTGCTTCACAGGTAACCCTCTTCACTGAGAACGACGCAAAAGCTTGTGCTTTTGAGATCGCTGTCCAGAGAAGCATAGATAGTCCTGCAGATTTACTGATATCAGAAGTAACTGAGCGATTAGCCGCACGAAGTCACCCTGGCATGGTTACTATCGAGTGCTTGGGCCGGATGACGTGTCGAGAGATGGGCGGAGAAGGATCCCTCGCGTATAGGGCTATGTGCGAAGCGCTTCCATACGCACTCAAACAGACTTGCGAGCTCTTACAACCAATGATTCAAACCAAAGAGTTCAATAAGGCAGGGATTGTGGAAGCCGAACAACGTGCCCCTGAAACAGAACGGCTCGCCACATTTAATAGTAAACACCATATCCAACCCTTTCCAAAAGACTTTATAATCTCTAACCTCCTTACCCGTATCTTAAACTCGGAGAGCCAGCGAAATATACAGCGCTTAGACGATGGTCAACTGATCTCGGATTTGCCTCTTGTACACCTACACTTGCGCAATCTTGCGAAGAACTGCAGGTGCAAACACTGTCAAGGACGGCCCATACCACCTTACAGAACAGAAGAGAGTGACGTAATGTGTTGGAGTGGGGAGGAATTCTTGTCTAACATCTCCTCCTATTCTGCAAATATCCTTGCGCTATCAATCTTTGAAGGCCCAGAAACGCTTCTAGTATCTCTTAATCACGGTTACTACGACGACGACTATGCGCAGTCTGCTTTCCCGCAAGCAATACGTGAAATACTCAAATACGGCAAGCCCGCAGTCTGCGAATCTGACAATATACTCCTCCGGGCACTTACACTTATTGGACACACGGACTTAGATATGGGAAGATGGGTTATTTCCTGCTACAAAGGGCAAGCTGTTTATCCTAGAGTCTTCGAGACTAGGAGTATATGCCAGCCTGGGTATCTTATGCTGAGTTGGGCACCTGGTTTGTTGTTTTTCGACGGGGAGGTTTATAACAGGGGTATCGATCTCAAGACTTGTTTCTCTTTCCGAAACTCAAATGCGGCCGATCGAGTATCAATGCTGCTTTCTCGTCCTGTCATTGAACCGCTCAACGTTCTACCCAACATGAGGCTGGAATGGAAAGTCATTCGTCGTGATGGCTACCTTGAGGTTTTTCCTACCTGTGGAGAATTTGTCGGGCAAGCGTCGGAGATTCTGGGGAATCTCTCCCGTGCTCTGATACTTAGAGCCTGTCCGCATGATAGAGCGTCGCCCCTTGACAGACCAGACCTGTCATCGGTTTACATGGGACCTTTTCTGCCGTCCCCAAAACAAAGATCTTTAGGAGCAGAAAGACGAATCGGTGTAATTGCCGTCGATGGGGATGCTGGCCTCCGAATGTTTGCTGTGAGCGTCTTAGATGCTATCCGCTCTGAATGCCCCTTTGTCATTCGGGGCAGCGCATGTCTACAGTGCTGTCTTGACCTGTGCCGAAAAACCGGTTCTGATTTGTTAATATGTTGAGTGATTGGATGGCAGCCACATCTCACGAGGCTTGTTTCTGGCGCGCTGAGAATCTGCCCTTCAGGCCAAGTTGCCTGCTTGATCGCGGGCAATAGTGCAAGCAAAGACTCCTACATTCACTCCAGAACAGAGCTTGGAGGAAGCGGGAAAAAGTGGACGTCGGACTAATGAACCACTCACATATGGTATGATGAGCAACAGCGATGCTGAATATATTACGATTTAAATTGTCATTATGGCTGGCTTTTTGATCACATTGGGGCTGTTCACGACTATCGTTAATATATTGCCGGCGTAATTGCACTAAATTTCTGGACCGTATGTCTTCAATCCAACACCTACAGACTCTTAATGTGCAAATCTGTCGTGGTCACATATCCGATTTTGCAATTTCCACCGCGCCCACGATCCCGCCTTTGTTCCTCTACAGCGTCCCTCATCGCTTCATCCCTCCACGTCCCCCTATCTCAGCACCTACTTCCGCTTCTCCTCCTCCTCCTCACCTCTCCTCCCCATATCGACGGGGAAGCATTTACACCTCTCTTCTCCCACGCCACCTATACCAGAGGTTTGCGCAGAAAGCCGTTGTATTCTATCAACTCTCCAAAATCTAGCGAGGAATAGCTCCGATGTGATTCAATTCGCAGCCTGATGGTACTTAGAGAACGCCCTATCGTCTCGACTCGACTCGTCATCTCTCTCGAAAAGTTGACGTGTAAAGCCAACCTAGTATGCGAAAGAAAGACACCGAGGTTTTTGAATGTATGTGTTCGGAGCAAGTGAGGGATCTATTTTGAGATATAGTATTGCGAGGGCTATGCGTTTGGTTTGCAACGAACGGACATTCGGTATGTTTGTAGCGCATGAGGGGCACCAGAAACGCGCTAGCGCACTATCCTGCATATATTGGCTGTGCGACGCCTCTGCCTCGCTGCATATGCTCTCTCAGCTCCTTCAGCCTCGACACTGCCTACCATTTGTCGTTTGTATAAGATCACCTGGGTAGAGCATTCATAGGCTCGAATGTGTTTGCCAGGACGACGTTTGTATCAGGTTAACTTTTGATACAGATGAAGCTGATCTATGTACCCCAGCTTTACTCAGTCAGGCACGTGAGTATGGACAACAATCCAGCTAAAAGAACCCAAAACTCTAGCCAAAATCCCCAAGCAGGAACATGTATCACTACGCAAATTAGATGTGGCGGCTCGTCCCACTGTTAGCGGTACTCGGCCCTCAACTCGAATAGTGGGACTATGGGTTAGTGTGTCTCATGATCTAGTCGCTGTTCCAGATGCATGCGCACATGCGGGGAACACGTGTCTTCGAGAGCACTATATGTATGGGTCTCACACCATCACTTTTTTTGGTCGAGAGGATACGCTTTGTCTGCTCATTTAGCGTCGGGCTCCCGCATTTCGCAGCATTTGTGCTAACTTTTTGTGGGAGTTTTTATCCGCAAACCAGAGTGCAGTGTACCCATAAGTATTTTTAGTGTTAATCTAAGTATTTTTAGTGTTAATCTGAGCTCCCCTTTTCAACAGTAGCTGCACCGTAGCTTGGTGTCCCTTGAAGGCCGCGTGTGTTAAAGCTGTATGTCTATCCATGGTCTTTGATTCGATATCAGCTCCTTTATCTAACAGTAGCTGCACCGTAGCTTGATATCCTCGATCGGCCGCGTGTATCAACGCTGTATAACCATGTGTGTCCTTTGATTCAATATCAGCTCCCTGCTCCAGCAGCATGTCTACAATTCGCTTGTCACCAGACATTGCCGCACGGTGAAGAGCTGTCCTGTTATTCTTATCTTTTGCATGGACGTCAGCTCCTTGAGACAAGAGAAATTGCACGGTCGTTTCCTTTCCATTACTGCTTGCCAAATGCAAGGCTGTCTCTGCCGAATGGTACCGGGTTCCTCGCGCCTGGATATCAAAGCCTTTGTCAAGCAACTTCTTGACCGTTGATACATTCCCATCCTTCGCGGCTTGAAGGAGTTGGTCATCTTTTCCAAGTAGTTTTTGCAACAGGTAGGTAACGCGTATTCGCGAGTTTCCCTTCTTCTGCGGCGGTGAAGATGAAATATCACCTGGCTGCCTGAAATGACGTGAAGCGCTGGGTGCAGATTGTGGGGCTGCTCTTCTTTGAGTAGTGCTTGGCTCGAATCCCATAGATGATATTTCTCTTCTGGGAATGCTGTCATTGTCGCTTGCACCTGCCGGCTCTTCTGACTCATGTAAAGAGATAGCGTTCTCGTTGTCATCTGAGGCAATATCTTCTTCAAGTCTACCCGCCGCTACGGCTTCTTGGAACCAAGCAATGATGAATTGCCGCTTCTCAGTGACTATACCTGGAGATATGCCGATATCCTCCAGCTCTCTACGCAGCGCTTCCCACGTCTCCTGGTCGTTCCGTGCCGTTGTATCGAACGTTTGCGTCGAAATTACAGAACCTTCGCGTTTTCCAGCACGGACTTCAGCGATTAAGAGATTCAATTTTTTTTCAAGCCTTTTATGCGAGAACCTATGAGAGGTCAACACTGGGTGATGAAGAGGGTAATATTGCATGGTTTTGGACGCACGCGTTGTTGAACGCATCAAGCATCGACGCATTCGATATCAACCTCAGTCGTATGTCATTCGTATCATGCGTCCCGAAACCCATTCTATCAAATGTCCTTCGGGAATTAGTCCCAAGGCTCTCATATTTGACCAAAAGTCTGTCCAAGTCCTTCAAGACGACTCCACAGCCTTGTTGGCATGCGAGCAGTCTGTTTTCTTGCTGCGGAGTGAGATCCTGTTGCGAGAATAACTCTTCGGTCTCCTTCATGACGTTGTGCAGAGCGCCAACTTCGTTGGAAAGCTCTGCATAACTCCCCGGCGAGTCTTTGCACTTTTTGTAAACTTTCCAGCTGAGCTGACCCACGGCGAGGAAGTCGCCGACTGAAAAGCCAAAACTCATCTTCACTTATCCCTATAATATACCCGAGGGAAAGCAGGATTCCCAAACTGTTCAGGCGTTGAAGATTGACGAGGTGTTGATGAGACCAGTATCCACAGATCGAACGTAACTGGGTGGTTGTGGGAGCCTTGCAGCCTTGTTGGCCTTGGTGGCTTTCATGCAGCTGCCCCGCCTTTCTGCCAAGACAACATCATGCAGTGATTGCAACTGCTCTATTATATGGATCCAGCATACTTTGCTCAATTTTGACAAGGCTCGGGGTTTGATATGTTGTTTAATTGACGTAGTTTGATCTTCACAGCGAGAGAATCCGGCGCACTTGTTACTGAATAGAATGAAGAAGTAGTACATGTATGGGTCCTCTGTTGACTGTCGATGTACGCCGAGCCAAATAGAATTTGTCGTCGGAAGACGAGAGCATGCCTCCTGAAGCTTCCATCCCTCTTCGAACTCATCGGACATCTCAGCACTGGCGGGCGGAGAAGCTGGAGGAAGATCGTGAGGATGATACCTGGCACGATCCGAACCATCATACCAAAGAGTGGCATACACTTGACTTCGGAGGAAGTGGCCAGAGACTCGGACCTTGGACTGCCGCCATGAATCTTTTTTCCTGCCGTAGTCAATGCATTATTGTTGTAAAATATATTCAACGAGAAGGTGCTTGGCTTACTACAAGACCACCTCAGGCTTGCCCAAGTATATCTCTGGCGCCTTGATAGTGGTCTCTTATATTAAGCAGGTTCATCCAGTATTGTCATATCAAGACAGCTGGCCACAAATAAAAGGTCCAGGAGATGTTGGGCTAAATAGGCTTCGAGTAGCTCAGCGCTAGAAAATTTCTATACCTAAGCGAAATCGACCTAAATTGATGATAGCCATCTAAGTCGGCTACACACAAGCAGGAAAGAACAATGGCATGGCTTAAAAAAAAAGAGAACTTCGAATGAGGAGGCATATTCGGGTGTGGAATTTACGACCTGCCGACCCAGAATCCCACTGTGCTGAGTAGAGGTGGTTGCAGACTCCTTGAAAGAATACCCGAGACAAAATGCAACAACACAGACAGGATCAACTGCTAGATACCATCCTCGCACAACATCTCAATCACTAGTCTTCTCAAACGGCTTCTCTCTCAATTTGTCACTGTAGGGACGGCGCAAATATATCTCCCTTGGCTGTCCTTGGTTACAGTCTCCGCCCATCATTGCGAACCAAACACGAGCTGCACGAATATAATAGCCTCGAAGCTGAAGCCTAGCTCAACAGCATGGCCCATGAGCGTTAGGTCATTTATCGGGATTTTCAAAAGCTGTTCTCGGCATGAAGTCATATCATGCTGAATCATAAGTCTATAGCGCTGAGGTCATGGACGGAGAAAATTCTGACTATGATGTAAGTTGAAGCTCATTTGTAGTCTATCATCTTGATGAGTCTATGAACATCTTTCTATAGAGTGTCATTGAAGGGCCAAGGCGGATTAGCGGATTCCCACAAACGATGCGATGGTTCCGAGAGCAGCAAGGTTTCAATTCACCCTTTTATAGACCATTCCCCAACCTATCCCGTACTTGCGAACGATGCTATTCTCACGAACCCAATCGGTATAGTCTCTTACCCAAACGTAAAGGAGGCGAACACTACTCACAAGATCTCTCAACTCGAAAGCGTTGCCGCCAGTCGTGATCTATCATAGCATATATGGATTTCTAATATCATACTCGTTTATAGATATCTAATCACTATAAATGGCAATTTCCATCACATAATAATAAAATTAACTGCTGCATAAGATCGTTGATATCCCGGTTCTCAAGGAGAGAGCTAGTATGGCGTGCTAAACGTACAGTAACATTAGTAGGTAGGGAAGTAGCATAATATATACTGACTTCTATCCTGCTAAAGACACTAGTCTTCGAAATGAATGATTGATGCTGTCTTTCCGCTCTGTATGAGACCGAGTCTTCAGCGCTTTTTTCGACAGGGATGCCCCCCACAAGGCTTTCTTTTCTCCGGTAGTACTGTACGTGGTACGTAGGTGGTTTTTGAGATGACCCTAAAGCTTAGTGCGGGGGCACACGAGCGGCAAAGTCCTTCACAGCACGGCTGACTGACAAATGCTGTGGACTATGCCTTTGCAGGAAGCAACGACAACCTACCTTACCTAGACCATACTTCCTTAGTGTCTCCATCTATGTCTCCAGATCCTACTATCCAGCACTTGAATCTTCTCACTTTGAGCTCGGGCCCCTAGCCTCAATGGATGACACTCGAAGAGGGTGCCTACGTCCGCCTGGAAAGTAAAGCCTTTAATAGTTTATATAGACCTATAAAATAACAATATATCCAATATATCCTCTTTCTATGGCCGGCGACGAGATCCAGCTGTACGTGCTGCCGGCTACGAACCTGCTGTCATCGTGTGCGACGTGAAGGTCCCCGTCGTACACGATGTGCGGCAGAGCCAAGTGATCTCAGGGTGCGACGCGTGGGTGAGATGGTACAGAACGACAGCGGAACAGAGCAACAGCGACAAGACGCGTCCCCATTACAATTGCAGCATACAGTCAGAAATACAGTCACACCACCTGCTACAGCCGACATAATGCCGTTATACACTCGGAGACCGAATGCGCAGAACCCTGCTCTCTTTGTCTCAGGACACGCGCACCCACCGACAACTCTACCCACTCGCAGAGCCAGCGCGATATATTCACCGCTGAGGCCTCTCCTCTACGTGCCTACGGGTAGCAATACTACAGAAGACCCGGTATCTCTATGCACGAAGTGGACAATCACATAGGACCTCCTCCACTGTGCAGAGTTTTCACGCGTAGAATGCCAAGACTCTTGGCGCGTTGTGTGAATACGAAGGCCCGTGTTTCTTCGCACCGGCAGCCCCCCAAGAGTCAACATGACAAGGACCGCAGAATTCAGCAGCAATCGGTCAATCTAAACGTCGATCGTCATCCATTCTAGCCGGGCCTCTCCTAATCAGACCCAGCACAGGGCCAAGAACGCCGGCCCTTCTCGGTATCGAACCCAGATCCAGGATAACAGGCGTTCCCGGATTGAAAACAAGGACCCAAGAGTTAGGAACATAGGCCAGCAGCTCCGAAGTCGTGGAGACGAGTGCTCTACGGAGAATGCTAACTACCCCTGAGGGGGCGCGGGCGTCAGTCGGACGGTCTACATACTAACTGATAGTCAAGACAGGTTTTGAAGAACATCGAAGTGTTTAGCAGCCTCAGCGTGCATTTATAATCCGTGAAAGTCCATCGAAGGTGGTGCGCAGACTCAAAAACAGCAGGATCACCATGACAGAAGAAACTTGTGGAGGTTTTTATCCTGGCGCGAGCAAAGGTTTCCTCTACAGCATTGCCACAGAGACTCCCGTAATTACCTTACATAGTTTAGGTAGACACGCGTATGAAATCCAATCCAATCCAAATCCTCTTTCTATAGAATTAATTAATAATTCAATCCCTTTAAAATACCTAATATTAGAATAATTCTAGGATTAATACGATGAGGCCGAGGAGATGCATAGACAAGCACTGGCGTTGACGGACAGGGTGCTGGGGAAGGAGCATCCTGATACGCTGACGAGCGTTTACTGTCTTACCTATTTGCTGCACCACAAGAAACGATATAAGGATACGGAAGTGTTTTACCATCGAGCATACGCTGAATATAGAAAGACATTGAGAGAGAAGCACCCGACTACTGCAGCATGCTCCCTGCACTATTCTTTGATGTTTAAAGAGAAAGGCTAGGAAGATTTAGAGGTTCATCGATCTAAAGAAAGGAATAGTCGCAAAGAAGCTGGGGCTTATGCTCTATGACTGCAGTGGCTCTTGCCGACCAACCTTTTCTTCTAGGACCAGACCCAATCCAGCTTTCTTCAGCAAGCAGATAACGATCACGACGAGTATCTTCTTTTCGGTGCTAGGGCGGCCGAAAAGAGCTGGTTCAATGCTCCCAATGGTCCGGTCGGACTGACAGTTCAAACAGTCCGGACGGTCCAATTGAACTAGTTCAACTGGACGGTTCAGCAATATTCTAAACGGTTCACTAAACGGTTTAAATCATCTAAACGAACGATCTAGACTAACAGTCCAAATAGTCTAGATATAGCGAATATATTTAACTGATTCTCGCACTCGGCTGAATATCGACCTCGTTTTAATGTGTATATTTAAGTATTATAGACGTATTTTTAGTAGCGATTAGAGAGTAGATCAAATTTCAATAAATCTTTCAATATCCATATTATAATTACAATATTATAACGTCTAGTAATAATAACTCTGACTCACGTGGGGCTCCTACTATTGCTATAAACTCTTTTAGTATCGACGCAAAGTCCGCGGTGCCCTCTGATAAGCCTACGAAGCATACTCGCAATATCGCCACACGAAAGGGAGCTATTTCATCAAAAGTCCGAAAACGATGTTCTCTTAAGCCAACAAAAATGGCTATTGACGTCTTTTCTATACCTGCAATGTCTTCGGAGCCGAAACGTGTGTTTTCTGGGGCCAAACGTACGATTTTAGACTCCAGAGGTAGCCTTAGAAGCGAGAGTATCGAGCTGTTGGAGTGCCTAAAGTCATGGTTTCGACTGGGTATCTTCACAAAGAAGGATCTACATACAATTGTGGGCACTATGGTGGAGGAAGAGGCTTTGGATGCCTTCAATGAGGACTCGGACTAGCAGTCCGGACGGTCCAGAAGGTTGGACGGACTGTGGACCACTTGTATAGCTTCATTTTGGACGGTCCAAGGTCTTTGGACGGACCGTCCGGACCATTGGGAGCATTGCCAAAAATCCCATCCAAAATCCATCTTCAACCATATCCCCAACGCCCCTCACCGACTCAACTCACTCACTCACTCACCTTATCTACAGCAACCCTTCCTCTTCCCTTCCCGTCATCCTGAAAGCCATTCCATCCGTGCCTTCCCAACCCACCATCATCCACCGTCCATAGCCCACAGCCCACACGTCTCCATCCTACCTTCTACATACATACCTTACTTTACCTTAACCCCCACCCAGCCTCCCTCACTGATAGTGACAGCTATCACGACCCTCAACCCTCAACAACATGAAATGAAGTAAATACCCAGTCTCCCTTCAGAGTTTCCTTTCCCCAAAGAAAAACATTACAAGGTGATAGTGGCTGGCTGGCCAACTAACTAACTAAACTAACCAAGACAAGAAAGGAGAGCTATACTTCAAGTGCACGCAAATTGGAGTTGGGGGGATTTGTTTACCTACCTACCTTATAGTCTTTTTAACCAACCAACCAACCAGCCAGCCAGCCAGCCATAATAATCCATAAAAATAGCCAGTATGCTATGCTGAACCAAGGTGGACAGCAATATACGCTCGCTCCGAACGGAAAAGTAGTCATACTGCGAAGCTTTGAATAACTGTGCCAGTTTTCTGATTCTCTTTCAGCAACTATATTTTCTGGTGCTCAAACCCCCCAATGCGGGAACCGAGCGCTAGTCTTCTTATTTTGATCTGAGGATGAGAAGTATACTGGATTTGGATGTTATTTAGGGGTATGGAAAAAGCACAAAGATGGATGGTAACACAAGATTTTCCAGGATGTAATTTATATTGGAAACATTGTGTAGTTCCCCATGGTGTATCCTCTAAGTCTATTATTGCTCGGAATGAAGAAACGTATTGTGTCGCACAAATTCTAGAAAGAAAAAGTAAGGCATACCGCAGCATCCATGAGCACCGTGGGCAGCGACGAGAGTCGCCCTTGAACACTCCGGTGTCATTTCCACATGCAGTCTCATCTTCGCATCGTCAACTTTCCCAACGCCTAACACAAGCAAGACACGCGAAAGCCCCTTGCCGCCAATGACTTTTGACTCTCCACTTGTCTACTCCTCGTCAGAAAAAACTTCAATACCAGCCTTGCGCTTGGCCATTCTCTCCTTCTTCTTCTTTCTAAGCTCAGCAGAAGACAACTTGGCCTTCTTCTTGGTCGAGTCAATCTTGTTGCCCATGGCGTCGAAGCGCTCTTCTTCTTCGCCATCTTCCTTTAGACGGGGGCCACTGCCTTGGCCAGAGACCCAATTGTGGCCGGATGGCGTCATCCTACCGTCCATTACAGCCCAGACCTGGGACATTATTAGCATATTTACACTTTGGCAAGATAATGGCATAGAGTGCTTACCTCTTCAGTCAAATTTTGCGTAAACTCGGCGGAGTGGGTGATGATGATGACACCACCCTCGAAAGACTTTAGAGCCTTTGACAAAGCACCAAGCGAGTCACGGTCAAGGTAGTTGGTAGGTTCATCAAGAACGATCAAGTGTGGTCTTTGCCACGAGCAGGCAGCAAGCACGACCTTGACACGCTGACCACCAGACAGACCGCGCATACGCGAGTGGGACACAAGCTCAGCGTCGAGACCGAAGTTGGCACAGTGAGCCTCAATCTCCTTTCGAACCAATGGACGGAATTGTCCGCTGGCCAAGGCTTCCTTCTGATCGACTTCTGCGACCATCTTAGAGTGGGACACTAGGATCTCGGTACGTGGGATCCAGGCGTTGTCGGCAGTCATCATCGGAGTCCACCTCTCATTCTTCTGGCCGACATTCTCTCCAAGAACGAACGAACATTCATACTCGTAGGAGTTCTTGAACTTTCTTCGGGAGTGGATACCAATAACTCGTCGTTGTGTGCCGTCAATCTTATAGATCTTGTCCATGGCCTTCTCATCCTCATTGGTGACAATCTTGTTGGCGCGATCCATTGTCTCGCGATCTTCACCGGTCTGGAATCGCCACTGAATGTACTCTGAAGGAGTCAAGTCCAGGTGATGATCAATGTGGGCAAAGGCGTGTTGCTTTATGTAGGCAATACGGATGTTCTCGTGCGTGTAAACGTCACCGATCGTGGGAATGAGTTCTCCAGTGAGGACGTTGATCAGAGTAGATTTGCCTGCGCCGTTCGGGCCGATAACAGCGATACGGGAACCAAGCGAACATTGGAAGGTGATGTCCTGGATTTGAGGCTTGCTGGTGCCTGGGTATTGGAAGGTCATGTTGTTCACACGGACGATGGCCTTGGCCTTGGTCTTGACACCCTCAAGGAAACCTGGTTCGGGGAACTTGAACTCCATTTCAGAGGCACTGAGCTCGTAGTATGAGCGCGCAGATGGAACTTTCTTGACAAATTCGCCGAGGTTGCCACGGTATCTCTTCAGCTTGAACCGCTCGTAGTGGATCACATGCTGAATGACATTGTTGAGGAACTTGCTGTCGTGCGAGACGATGATTGATGTGCAGGGCGAATTGGTCAAGTACTCCTCGAGCCACTTCACGTTCTTTACGTCCAAGTGATTGGTAGGCTCGTCCAGAAGCAAGATATCAGGATCTTCGAAGACGGCACGCGCAAGAGCCAACTTCATCTTCCAGCCACCGGAGAGCGCAGTGATCGGACCCTCAAATTGCTCCTTGAAGAAACCGAACTCTTGGAGTTTGGCTTCAACAGCGGACTTCTCGATGGTCAGGCCAACGTCACCAAGCTTCTTCATGGTCCACCCGATAACGGTTTGCTCGGTATCAGCCGAGTCAAGGTCGTGCTCCACGAAGACGGTCTTGACCTCGTCCTTCTTCGGGAATCCCTCGACTTGCTCATTGTTGATTGCGCGCATGAGGGTGGATTTTCCGGAACCATTGGGGCCAAGAAGACCATAGCGTTGACCGCGCTTGAGACGTAGATGCGTTTGATTCAGTAGAATTTTAGCACCGTAGGCCAAGTTGAACGTGCAGTTGCACAGGTCCTCGCCTTCCTCATCATCTTCCTCGTCATCAGCTTCGTCAACAGCACCTGGAGATGCGCGCTTTCGAAGAGCATCGGCAATCCCTCTTGCATCTTTGTCGCCAACAATAGCTGTGATGTACGGGAGGGTATTTTCGGTCCAGCTGGCCGAATCATTATCCTTCTCGTCAATCAGCTGACCAGCGATGGCTGCGATGTATTCAACGACTGGGCCAAACTTGTGCACAGCGTCCTTATGCGAGAGCTCCAATATCTGCTTCAGGATACCGTGGACTGTTGAGACTTCGCCAGCATGCGACTTCTCCGGGATCTTACCATCCTTGACGTTGCCAACACGCACCAGAGTGTCAAGGCCCTGCTTGGTCTTCTCGCGAGCCTCGGGATCAGCCAAATTGTCGTAGTTTTTCTGCAGGGCAGGCATGAGCTTGGGCAGGAAAGCAGCCACGATGTTGGGATCTTCGACAAGCTTGCACATGTTGTCGACGATGACGGCGGACTTTCGCTTAACGGCGGTTTCGCGCTCGGCCAGACCACGATCGAGAAGAGGAACCATGATAGCCAGGGTTGGCTCGTGGACATCTGTGACGAAAGTGGTCGCTCCAAGGAGATGGACAGTTTCGGGGACATTCTCTGGTTTGGCGATACACTTGATGAGTTCAGGGATGAAACGGTCGATATCTTTGTTCACAATCAGGTTGCAGACTTTTTCCATGGTACCGTATGCAGCTTTCTTGACTTCGGCCTTGGTATCCCACATTGCTTCTGAGACGACTGGAATCAGGTCTGGGACTCGATAGGCAAGTTGTGCTGGGGCGGATTCGACAAGTGCCTCGATGCACTGCAGGCAGGTCATCTTTTCGGGCCATTTTTGAGCGGTCCGGATCGAGTGGACGATTGGAGGGAGGATGGCCTTGACACCATTGGGATTGATAGCCTTGGCTATTGCGAGTGCTGCTGCTTGGGCGGCGGTCTTGACCGGGGTCATCTTATCACCAACGGCTGCGAGAGTTGGGCCAAGGAGGGCCACCAAGTATGGTTCGACATTTGGGGATATTGTGGAGTGCTGGGCAATTGCCCGGATAGTATTCAGCGCACGTTCTCGCGCACCTGCGTCTTTCTTGTTTGCGAGTTGCTGCTTCAGAACTGCGACCGCTCTAGGTAGGGAATGTGTCAGCAAGAGATCGTTTTTAGAAAAGGCCTCTCAGGGCTGCGACCGTGGCAAAAGTCCCTTTGTCGGACCTATGCTCGTAGAAATTGTGGTAGGACTCACTTGGTCGGTGCATCGTGCTCCTCGATGTCCCCATTGATGAACGTAGCGATGTTGCCCGCAGCAGCGCTCGTCTCATCCGCAGTCTTGGAGATGGTCAGCTTGTTCATCAGCTCGTCGAGCACCTTGACGGATTTTTGGTTCTCGCTCTTTTGAGTAGCGGGATTCGAGGGTGCAGCGTCCATGACGTCGATGGAGGGCATGTTCTGAACTGAGTGGGTGAAAGGTGAGAGAAAAGGGATGTGGCCCGGAGGCAAAAGAGTTGTGGGTGATGTGTGCGGCGTTCAGCTGAAAACAGACAGGGTATACAGCAGTGAAGGCTCACGGGAATTCAACTTCTAAGTGAGTCTGGATGTATGAGGGAAAAGATGAGTCTATCGGCGCAAGGAACGCAGTCTATCCATTTAAATAAGAAGAGGGGAGAGGGTGTGAAAGGTGAAAGGGAGAAAGATCTGGTGAGGCTGGCGCTTTCTTAAAAAGATTTTGTGGACAGGAATTTTTTTGAGGCTAGGCCGAGAAGGGTAAGTTCATGATTCGGTGGCAGCACGCCGAACCATTTTCTCACCGCCGAAAAGTACAGCCTTCTTAATCAGCCTACCTCTACGAAGTACATTCTATCATGTATTGTCTAAGCTCTATAGATATGGGCAAGTCTACTCCATAAAGCGGTAGATGTAATTAAACGGTCCTTAATACATATGACTACTGGAACATTGACATCAATTATCTTCTCGGGAACCAATTTTTGAAAGTCGCGACTTTGCCACACAGCCCCAGGGATCTTCGAAACGCATCAGCCGGCAGATCTCCAAGGTAGTTCTATTTAAAGATCAGTCCAATCGATGCATTAAAAGTACTTCGACTTCTATGCGATTATTCAGCTTACTCATCTAATACAGTACCAAGTACTTTAAAAGCGTAACATCATCTCTCCGCATATCATCCCCCATAATCCCCACAATCTTATCATTATCAATCGCCCGAAAGCCCCAAGTCGCTTGCCATTGTGCCAGTATCCGTCTCGTATCATACACCATACCTGCTGTAAAATAAATCCCGCCCCACAATTGAAGAATATACACCATGTTTGTGCTGCCCGAAAACATGCTGCTGATATGCCATTCGAAAAGCCCTCACCCAGGCAATACGTCCTCTCAAGCCCATCTCATCCTTCTCTTGGTAATTGCATCACCACTGAACCTGTGCTTGACCCTCCGCCTGTATGCCTCCCTTGCTTGATACCTAATCATTGTCCCGTATCCCATCGTTATCAAATACAGCACAGCCCAGATACTGCTGATGATGAGACCCGTCGGGAACTTGACCAGCTTAGTGCCTGGCAGAACAAACTCCTTCACGCCTGTCGCTCTTGTTGATTGTGAGCCTTCAGAACTTGCACTGGCCAAGACTCCATTCACGAAGGAGGCATCTTGCGTTGACAGCCGAGTGCTGATTGAAGTGCCATCCTGCTCAGTGCCAGTGAGCGTAATCGCCGGTGTGAGGAGCGATAACGCCGTCGTCCTTGGTATGGCAGTCAGCAATTACCTGGTACAGCATTCGATGCGTCACCCACGTATTCTTCAGTTCTGTCAAAGGTCCACCATCGACAGTGCCCACAAAATTCATGCCTTCCAACCTCCTTGGTGGAGCTCCCGTAGATCGTCGAATGTAAATATCCGCAGCCTCATCCCTTTGGGCAGGGAACCATGGTAGCGTCTGAACGTCCCGTTTTGCCCTCTTCGCTCTGGTTGCAGATACGGTTGCATTCATGTAGGTCAACCCGACACCAGCGCTCGAAGGATCTAGCTTCAACCATCCATTTGTGGGTGCAGCGATGCGGTAGAGCCGAAGATCCACTTCAAAGATGCCCGTAAGCCTATCTAAGCTTGGAATGTTGTAGCAAGCTGCGATGCCAGATGGATTCGTAGCAACGCCATGTAGAGCTACCAGAGCTGTACTGCATGCTGACTCGGTTTCATCGTCCCAATCTGCTGATTTGACCGTATCAAGGTCCTCTGTAGGACCGAGGAGCGAAGGCAGACTGGTTGCTCGAAGGACAGTGGCAGACGCTGTGGACAATGATAGGCCCAGGCTCTTAGTAGCCGAGGAAGTTTTCGAGACCCAAGCTGACGATAGTGCTGAGACCAGGCTTGCAGCGCTAGAGAAGTTGGCGGAGGATGATCCCAGGCTCACCCTGCCCAGGGAGTTGGTTGGAGAAGATATTGTCATGTATGCTACCGATGATGCGTTGGTGAAGGCAACCACATGACGTTGGTGCCATTGCTCATGATTGAGGAGCGAGCGAGGAGTTGCGTGTAGTTTTGAATCGACGTAGGCGCCGTGACTGAAGACTTTGAATGGAACATCCTTGACGAGCCTTGGAAGCACGCTGCCGAGTTGTAGGCTTAGAGCAAGAGAGCATTGAACTTGGAGGAGAAGCAGGGTAACAAGGGCAGGGAGCATGTTGAAAAGTCTTCGAGATGTGGAGAAGTTCAAGGATAACGTGTTTGTTGGTAGAAAGGATCAGGGTAGAGGGGGTTTGTTGATGCAATTTAAGCAACAGGTTGGGCGCAGGCGAATGTGCCTACCGTATCGCAGGATGGATCTTGCTACGTGACACAGTGGCGGGTAGACATGAGGGAGTCACGATACACAATCACTGTCCATGAGATCTTGACATTTCCGTTTATAGATCCCAAGTATCCTGCCACGATAATACCATGCTCGGCAAGATTGACGCTGAGCACTGCTCATTACGGACGAGATTGAGTTCCATCGCGCTCTGGTTGAAGTGTGCACCCACATCCAACCCTCCTCTAAGCGCCTACAAATCGCCATCTCCACCTATATCTTCTCCTTCAAGCGCACCAGCTCCGTAGCCGACTTTGAATTCCCTGGATCATGCCGCACCACCTCCGCCATCTCCTCAACAGCTCGCCTTATTAATCCCAGCCCTTCGCTCGCCTGTGCCGCAACACAATAAAGGGCCGCACGGATCGCACCTCTTGAACGAGCCCCAGACACTTGGCCGTAAGGAATGTGTAGCGCGAGAGCACTATTAATCCACTCGTGCGCCCGGCTGTGATTCTCGATCTTGAGATAAGTGGTAGCAACCTTGGCGCTCAAGGTGAGGCAGGTTCTTATGTAGGCTTTGTAAAGGCTATATCCCTGAAATTTGCCCCTCGTGACAATACACTCGTTTATTTCGGGCGGGTAACATTCGTTATAGTCGTTATCTATTGCGGCGCTCTTGTATTTCGCCATAGCGACGGAGTAGTCTTGCTTCCTTGCCGCCTGATCGCCTTGTTCTATGGTGTCTTGAACCTCTTGGACAGCTGTATTGATTTCTGGTACCTGCTTCATCATTTTTTCGATGAGTATGGACTTGTGATTATCACTGACTTGGCCGGTGATCCTAACCGAATCTAGGCAATAGAGGCGATGAAGTGGCTTTAGAAGCTTCAATATGCTCGTTGTAGTTAGTGTAATACCTGTAATAGCTATGGAGAGCGAGCTTCCCGGTAGCTGTCTACTCCACAATAGAGCCTTGCAGAATGTAGCCATTTCATCGGCCGGGAAGATGAAGATCGAGCGACATGTGGATTGGAATCCAATGCTTCCCTTGCTTATCTTGCTGGCGGTGACTACGCCCTATATGCACTAGCGAAATCAAGTTGGTCCAATTGCCCTTGGACGTGATCGATCTCCTTGCTAAGATCTTCGACATTCTGCGCAAGGCTACTGACTTCATCAAACTTTCTCCGCTTGTTGGCATCCGCTACTTGCTCCCTAACAAGGAACAACTGCTCTTCAAGCACCATCAGAGTTTCGCGAAGTGTCTTCTCTTCTGCTTCTAGAGCAGATACTGCACTACTACCGCTAAGCTGAGATGCATTGTCGACATCGTTATACTTGATAGATGCAAGTGCAGTGGCTGGTTTCCCAATAGAGGGCGCACGTTCGGAAGAGCTCAGGCCATGGGCTGTGGCATGCTTGAGGACCTTAGGGAGTGACTTAAGCGGAAGCATGTGGATCTGGAGAAAGTTAGAGCTTTGTTGATAGATGGCCTGTTGTAGCCTTCGCTGAGTAGGCGAGTCCGTTGGAAGATCTCGGATCCGGCGAGCTGCAGTATTGTATTGGCCAAAGGCATCGACCAGCCGTTTGCGTGTTCTCGAAGCGTCCGCAAGCTCGGCCTGAGAAGGGGGCTTGTCTGGGTCTCTGTGCAACATCAGCCCATGTAGCTTTTGAGATCATTAGTAGCACTAACTGTAAGATCACCAGCAGCCGCTGGAATTTTGGCAGCATTAATCGAATACCTCTTTCGAATTGAATGAGATTCTCGTATGCTCGAATGTCTGGCGGCTTGTGTGCAAGGGCAGCTGCAAAATCACTTCTACTGAAGACAGTGGTCCTGCATTCTTTGCACATCCTTACGTCGACCCCAACTTGTCCAACGGCTTTCTCTGTTTCGTTGTCAGTCACTGAAATCGTCAGTCAGGAAGACTCAGGGAGGTAGAGGATGACATACGGGCAGTAACGGTCAGTCCAACTTCCTGCGAACAATCCGTCAAAGGGTCTCCACAGACAACACGGCCACAAAGTCTGCAATGATGCCTCCTGAATGTGTAGTTTGAGAATTCCTGCTGGCAGAACGGACATCTTTGAACACTAGCATCGTCTTGCCAATCTACTACAGACTGCTCTGTCTGCTTCCTTTGTGATTTGGCACTTGTCAGAGACCAAAGAAGGCCACCACCTGGGGGAATGTTCTCTGGTGGTGGATTGGCTAGGAGCTGTGTAAGCTTCGTGAGCCGCTTCTCCAGCCGAGATATTTCCAGCAAAGTCTTGTCAACAGTTTTCCTTCGAAATCTCTCGAAATCCATAGTATGGTCTCGCTCGTAGCCATTGCGGTCATTGTAGCCTTCCCTTGACTTATAGCACGTCTCACATACCCTACACCAAAGGCCCCTCACCGGTTCATGCTGAGCCGACCTCGAGAGCTTCATCTTATACATAGTATGTTCGTCACAGAAAAGCCTTCCACATTTCCTGCAGTTCACACTGCCGTTAACTGATGTAAGCCTCTTGCCACATGCAGGCTCCGAGCAAGCGTCATTCGGTCCATGTCTCTGCCAGTGAGCTCGAGTGACAACCTCTTCAGGATCCGCCTGCGCAAGCTCCGAAGTTCCAGAGCTTGCCTGTGGCTGGGGTGACTGTGGTCTATCGTCCGAGTCGAAAACATCCAATCCTTTGAACTTCTGATTGAGCACGGCTAGCGGCTGGAATCGCTTCGCCTTGACCATTTGAGTTTTGAACCAATCCTTAGCTTCATTTTGCTTGACCTCCTCAAGGTTTTTGTGGGTATCGTCGAGATGTCTGTTCAGCTGTAACAGGGTGACCTTGTACCAGTTAGTGTGCTGCTTTACCAGTTCTTTGGGGTGAATGCTACCATTTCTTCATTACATATTGGGCAGACAAGTCTTGTGGATGCTGCCAGGGCAGCGGCAGCACTACTATCTCCATCACTCTGGTCCAGAGAGATCCTGGAGCTCAGGTCCTGGGCATCCGTCGAAGGCTGGGAGGAGGAACTGACAGAAAGAGAACTGGCTGTTGGGGAGAGTAGGCTTGAGTTCCTCGGAGGATATGCTGGCGAGAGAGATCTCCCACTACCCAGCACTCTTCCTCCCCCAAGCTTCCGGGCAGACATGTCGCCCTAGGTTTGATTGGGTCGAAGCACAGATGCTGCCTCATGCGGGCAGCCCCAATCTCTTAGGCGAACGGAGATAGGATTTGCCGAATGCCGATATCAGATTACATAAGCAGTACTCAGTCTACATTTGCTTTTGCCATTGTTCTTGCAACCCTCAAGCTTCGTAAGATGCCAGAGGAGTTTCCCGCTGTCGAAGGCGGTGGCTCACTGATCCTCGCTTGGCAAATTCGAAATAAGCGAGTGCTGGTGGTGGGAGGGGGAGAAGTGAGTCGCCCGCACCTTCTCTATTGATGCAAGCAGTGGCGACTGACCGCAGTCTACACAGGTAGCGGCAGGACGCATCCTCAACGTTCTTAATGCAGACGCCAAAGTAACTGTCATTTCTCCCCGTGATGGCCTCAATCCAGAAGTAGCCTACCGCATAGGAAAGGGCCAGGTCGACTACAATGACCGCAAGTTTGAGCCCTCAGACCTTGATAATGTCGACATGGTTCTCACAGCCATTGACGACCCTGAGGCCTCCACCCGCATCTGGAAATTGTGCAAGGAGAAGAAAGTAGCGGCCAACATTGCCGATGTACCTCCAGAATGCGACTTCTACTTCGGTAGCGTCCACAGAGATGGCCCTTTACAGATTATGGTGTCTACGAACGGCAACGGGCCGAAGCTGGCCAGCATTGTGCGAAAACAAATTGCGAGTAATCTGCCCAAGAATATTGGGGCTGCGGTACAGAAAGTTGGCATGTTGAGGAAGAAGTTAAGAAAAGTGGCGCCAGATACCGAAGAGGGCCCAAAAAGGATGGGGTGGATGAGCAAAGTGTGCGAACAATGGACTTTAGAAGATTTAGTGGAGATGAACGAGGAAGATATGGAAAAGCTGCTAGGCTTTTACAAGCCTAATGCTGTGCCAACATTCGAGGAGATACGGTGCGGGAATTTGGCAGAGGGCTCCGCATTTGATGGAAGTTTCGGGTGGTGGATATGAAACAGTATATCGAACACTAGCGGCGTTGGTTAGAGATTCATGATATCAGTTCAAACACATCTGCAAGAATGTGGAATTTGGATTTACGAATTGGAAACGGTAACGACAACAAAGGATATTCAAGTCTGATCAGCGAAGAAGACTATGAAGTTGTCCCAACCACTCAGCCAAGTGAGCAGAAGAAGTTACTCCGTCGTGCTCAGGGCTCTTAACCGTCGAATAATCCGAGCTCCAGAGGTTTCATTGATATGTAAGCCACTCACATCACATCACACCGTCAACGCCGCTTATATTGAATTCGCCTGTAACCTACTTTCTTTCAATTCGGCCTTGATCTTCGTGTCCTTCGGATCGAGGCGCAACGCTTTGCTAATCTCCCCAACGGCCTGAGCCATCTTTCCAATTCCCTCACTTGTCAGCGCTCTCCGGTAATAGAGCTTAGCAATCTTGCCATGGTCGAACATGGTCTCCCCTCATTTCCTTCTGTAGATGCTATCTTCTCAATTACCTCAGTTGCCTCGCCACCTTCTTCTGAGCAGCTCTCCACCACTGCATGCGGAGGAGCGCGGCAACGGAAATGGACCATATGCGGAACTCTAGTCGAGAGATTGCGCGAAAATCTCAGTTGAACGACCCCTTGAAGTCTCTCTTTCAGCGTTTCCAGGCATTGATCTTCTCTTGAGTTGATTCGTACAGGGAATAAGCGAGGCAATAGTCATCAGCGTGAAGGGCTTTTTCCCTTAATCTTTGATGTTGGCTGATGTGAACAGAATGTTCTCCATGCTGTGTGATAGCCGACCGATCGTCTCTTTGACATGCCTTATGGATTGCACCCACCTACTCTCAGGCTTGCCGTCCATAGTGGCTATCGTAAGGTTCGCCATATTACAGAATATGCCCAAAGGTTCTAGAAGCATACAATGTTGCGGTCGAGGGCGTGACTGCCAGACCGCCGGGCTGGATGATCTTTTAGTCGCCGAAGCATCGACGCCCAGTTGATAAGAGGGCAAAACCTGAGTACTACATTGATGCTGGAGAGAAAGTCTCGCCTTTCATTCTCGAGCCGCTTCACATTCCTGCAGGATATCAAAAGCTCGCTCGCTAAACTGCAACTCTTTGGGTTGATCATCATCTCCCTGCACGGGAAGATCAATGTCCGAGTTGACGCAGAGTGAACCGGAAACAGAAGACTTCGACCTTGTCAGCAGCTAGTTGTGTGACCCTCTGTCCTGAGTCTGTTCGAGGCGACACTATGAGTGTATGTGGCAAGAACGAACGGGTTCTCGTTGTAGAGAGAACGGAAGGCTTTGCTGTTGAGGCTATGCTAAGAAAGACTGCTAGCCGAAAGCTATACATATAGAAGCAGACACCTTTCAAGCAGCTCAAGTCCGTTGATCGAACCGATCTATGTCAGAAAGTCCTCTCACATCCTCGTTATCTTCCTATGAATCTTTAAAGGGCATAGTCTTAACGCTACCAACGAAAGCTGCTGTATATCTACCTTTGATCGTCCTCTCCCGTCTTGCGTCTCTCTACCTATTCGTCTGAAGCTAGTCAACAGCCGTCTCGTACCCCCAAGCCGCCGAACGGAAGTTCTCTATGGAAAAAGCCGCATCACCCTCCCCTATCATTGAGAGCGCTGAATTGTTCAGATCTTGCGCGCTCGATGCTTTCCACTTGATTATGTCTCTGCGTTATGGCCTCAATGTGAAGCTTTGGCGCCGGGCATTTATTCGGTGATGACGAGCGCTATGTCATGCAAGTAGCATAACCGCTCTGAGAGTGTCCTGATGGCTGATCCTAGATATTTGTCTGCGCTGTCGTGGTGAGTGTTTGTACGCAGGATGTCAACTAAAAGCATTGCCGAGATATGATCGTGCAGTTTTCGATTACGGTTCCCTTGAGGTCCGTGACGGAAGCGCGAAGGCTTTGCGCGGTAGTCGAAACCCGCAGTCCAGGAAGTTAGGCGAAGTTGCCAAATGAAATACCACCTGAGTGGTGTCTCGCATTGAGGTAATTCACTACCAGGCTTGGAATCTTACTAACACTTTTGTAAATGCTTAAGCTGAGGATACGTGAACGGCGCCAGATGAGAGTTTCAGTTTTGTTGGCTGTTTGTGGATGTCTCATGGCCCTTGTCTTGTTGTCCTTTGGGGTCTGGTATTGCTACGTTCGTAAGAGATTCGGTTCTTCACCTCTAATCCTACTTTGAAAGATCTGTAGCCCCGTGTGGTTCGGCAGGAAGATGGTGGATGTTAGATGAGGGGACATAGAAAATTGTGTCACGGAGAATATCGAAGGCTGATGGTTTGTATTCTGATGACGCATTATTGGCAGGCAAAGTCTATGAATCGCCCTGAGCACCCATTACAATGGAGTATCAATATTGAAGGTTTCGCTATCGTCGACAACCAGTCAGCGCAAATGGTTAGACCATCTCAGACTTCGATCCACCCAGCTTTCTCTTCCCCCTTGAACCCAAGTTCCACCCAGTCATCCGCGTCCAACGTGGCTTTTTCCATCGGGTTTGGCGGTACATTAGTTTTCGGTTTGCCGCAGCGTGGACACTGGATTTGCTGGGACGGAGGCGGACTGGAGCGGTCGGTTGAGGGAGGCTTAGTTGGTCCCTTCGAGACTGAAACCTCTGCTGCAGTCGCCGTAGCTTGTGCATGTGGCGTCTCCTCAATCGAGTCGTCCACTGGCATACTCAGTTCCGGAGATGCTGACCTCGTGACACCGCCGACCGGTAATGTTGGCGTAGGATTTGATGCGGTTTTCTCTTGTGCTTGTGGATCGCGGACGAAAGGACATTCAGGTGAACATAGTATATGTTCATGAAGAGGATCGTCGAGATCGCGGAGGAAAGGACATTCAGGCGAACATAGCATATGTTCATGAATAGAATCGTCGTATTCCTCCCAATAGTTAAGCTGAAGACCGCACTGGGAACATTCAGTTCCATCCCACTTAGGCTCGGGTACCCGATGGAACCCAGCTTTGGCCATGTCTGAGATTCCTGGGCGAGTATGAGGCCATGAGGTGTAAGAAGCGAGTCGACTCTCGTAAGAATCTGGTGGAATAGGGGAAGTAGGTGCTATCGTGGGGGTCGGTGCAGTGTTTTTCAGAGGCGGTGTTTGGTCCATGGCGTGTGAGATGGTTAAAGCAGTCAGCTGTTATAGTCTTCCGCGATCGTCAAAGGTGCTTCGTAGCGTGAGAACAGTGATAGATGTGAGGAGCCTTTCACAGACAGGTAGTAACATGAATGCAAGTATTCGAGGATGGACTCACTGGAATATAGAGATGTTCGCAGGGCCTGGGCACGCTATTGAAGGTGTTGTTGCTTCACTACGCTCTGTATCTTCTTTGTATTCCTATATGAACTACATTGCTCAACACTAAACCCAGAACTAGAAGGGGGTTTTCTGCTTCGGTCTCAAAATTGTTTTTACTCCACCATGTCCTTCCTTGTATATTCGATAACACAAAATTCATACAGCAAGTCTTCGACAGCTATGACAGTACATTACCCTCGTTGGGCACAAAGTCTCCGCTATTTCTTACCTCTAGTATTCCTTGTTTGATTCTTATCACGGTTGAAAAGGTGTTGAAGGAGTTACTTAGGCGCTCTAATGAGTCAGGGACTGCTACATTGCCAGGATTCATGCATCCCCTTTGACGAATCCGTGTTCTAGAAAGGGGACACTGTTCTTGGTGGAAAGTGTCGACTGGTTCTACTCCTCCATGATTGTTTTGTCCCCACATCTGCACTGGCCAAAGGACCTATAGATTTAGGGAAACAGCTTGCATTATCGGACTGACTCATAGTACCTATATGGTAGCGATTAATATCCAGTATGTTGGTGTTGAATTTGATCCTCGACCCTTTCGAAATCCGCTGGGTATCTTATTACATGAAATGATCCATTCCGATTTCTGCTCTTTTCCAAAACCACCCTCACCGTGTTCAACTGTTTCGCTTTATGCCTCTCCTTGTCTTCCTCGAAGAACTTCAATTCTTGCTCGAGATGGGGTGCGATCCTCACGGCTATTTTCATCGATTCGACAGCCTCGTCCCATCTACCGAGTTTGTTGTTGGAGCGCGCGTGTAGCACAAAAGCCTTCAAGTAGTGAGGGTGGGCCTCATAGAAGCCGGTTTGACCAAAACTCGTCTTGTGAGCGGCACGCACAGCACGATCACTCCACTTGTAAGATTGCTCATACTGTCCTAATTGAATGTGCGCGTTGGCTAGGCTGACTTGGAGCCGGAATATAAGAAATAGATATGCGTCATGAAGGTTCATGTCAGCGGTAGAGTGTACTGTCCAGCTTAGGACGTCGTGATCAAGCTTATGGCATCGGTCCTTCAGCTCGACCATGGCCGAGGTGTAGATTTTTATAGCTTGACGGTAATGGGCCGTAATCCCTTGGGCGTTGACGGCTTCATCGCCTTCTTTGACCTTGTTCTCAACCACAGACAGACTTTCCTGAAAGCTAGGAGCCTTTCTACAGATGCTCAGGCACAGCCCATTTCTGTATTGTTCGTCGATAGGTCCCGTAATATCGCAGGATGGAAAGCTGTGGAGAAGGCGAAAAGTTTCCAGTAGGCTCTTCACTTGTGGTGAAGGGAAGGATACAGTGTTTGGTAGTTCCTCGCTTTTTGGATTGCAGTTCAGACTGACCGTGAGCGAACTCCTATCGAGGAGGTCCGGCAACCTTCCGCCGAGGACTAATGCTGTGCAAAAGGCTGGCAGATCAGCACCGGCAATGATAATCTATGGAGAATCAAGAGTTAGAATGATCAGTCCGAAGGACAAGAACAGCCAGAGGATCAGTTCGGTTACGCACGTGCAAATTAGGTGCGCCCGGCCAGGGAACCCATCCCGCTTCTATTTCAATTTTCAAGACAGCTGGAGGAAAGCCAAGTGCTCTCTCGTTTTCGGCAATTAGTGGAACCCCAAGACGATCGAAATTGATGTCCCATTCCGCGAGGTTCGATTGTACGTCGACCAACATATTCCGATCGTATAGAACATGGCTGGCCTCACGGTTGATCTGGCGATTTGCACCGAGGATTCCGACGTGGAAACGGTAAACATGTGCAGGACGCCTCATGAGCTTGTATCTGTTGTACATGTCTAAGTTGTTGTCCTCCCATTCCTAGAATACCCTGTGAGCTTTCGCTGTGACTTTGGGCTTAATAATTGACATACTGGGTCTTCTTCTGCGGGGTAGTGCTTCGTGTGTTTGGTTGATAACAGGTAGCCATAGATCTGGTCTCGAATCTCCGCAGGGAGTCGCAAAAACGGAAAAGTCTTCATTGTTCAAAAGTTTCCGTGGTTTCTGACGGCGTATGAAGTTGAGAGAAGATGCTTGTATGAGCGTAAAAGTTATGAAGGATATAAGAGTGGTATGAATTCTGTGTTATGAAACGTTGATATGTTATTGGGTGATATTCCTCTTGAGTCCTGTTCAACTATAATTAGCTTCAACACTTTTTTACAAAGTAGCTAAGGACTAGGTCCAAGCGTGGCATGGTCTCTTACCAGATAAGTGTCAGATATGACAAGACATTGACCACTGACTCGACTTTGCGATCCTTAACACACACCAGATCGCCACAATCACATCCTTCCAAACGCACTCGATTCGAAGAAGCCAGGCCAGAAACCTCCCGACTGTCCTTTGACTAATAAGAAAGTCTCGGAATGAACATGTATGGTCGTGGTGAGCAGCTCAGAGATTATCTGCACCTGAACCTGCCTCGTAGATTCATAGCCATTTACCTTATATTTATACCCATGATACATAGCTTAGTTTTTTGCAAGAAAAGTTTTGACTGATGGTGGAGAAATCCACTACGAGTCTCATAAACGCTACATTGTTCATGAACTAAGTCCACCTTTAGTACATCGACGGAGTGTGAGATTAACGGATTGGCATTGTCTGTACCGGCACCAGTATCGGAAATTTGGAGTAGCAAGTCGCTCCGATGATGTGGTTGATAGCTATCAGCCCCTCAAGCTGACTACAGGTGATTTGTTCCATCGGCCCCGGCCGGAAAGGCGAAGCGGATCCGGCGCTTCTGTTATATAGAAGAATCTGACACGGTGCCTGCAGCGCACGTACAGGAGAAGGACCCAAAGCTTCCCCTTAAACTTCTTTGGGCTTTTACTTTGTGAATGCCGGTACTTTATGGATATGAAGGATTGCATTCGGGGGTTTTGCTGAAGAAAACTGTGATTTCGCAAACAAAGCCCTTTCGGCTGCAAACTCATGATCTTATGAAACGGTAGACACGCAATCTAGCCGGTATCGTCCACAACAAGTCGTGCGCCCAATATAAGGTGCCGTAATCGTGCGAATGGTACCTTAACGCGTGTGACATATTGCCTTTGACAACTATCCTTACACACAGTCTTTACACCTCCGATAAGCGTTTCACATGAAACCCTTTCTCCGTGTCCAATTAGTCACATGTGGATGCCAGCGCAACTCATAGTTAAAACAGTTATAGTTGAAAAAGTCGCAGTGAAATAGTCGTAGTTGGAACAGTAGTAGTTGAAACATTCGTAGTTGAAATACTCGTTACGGTAACCGTTTCCGTCTAGATAATGCAATCAGCAAGACTCATATCTCAGGAAGTGAATTTCAATTTGTTGCATACGACGGTGACTGTGATAGTTAGGCATGCACATGCACTTGAGCCTGCGCTCACGAGTGACCTGTTCTGTGGAGACAGTGCACAATTCATGAGGTAATACGAAGCTGCCGTAGTAGTGTGTGAGCCCAGAGGAGACGAGGAGCTACCTGTGTCCTGAGAAAGGCTCGCTGGAATGTTTGTGGCACCATGGGTATTGGTTACCGAATTTGCAGAGGGACATGGTTTGCATGGTCCTGTGATCGGTGCCAGCCCGGGTTTGTTGACGGCAAACATGACCAGGAGCGAAACAACAGCCGCCCATAACACGTGGGTGAGGAATCTGTGTTGATAATTGGGTTGGGGAGCTACAATATCTTTCAAGCTGCGGTTAGAGGTGCCGTTGTCTTGCGATGCGCTGACACTTTTCCCAGCCTCGCGTTTTGGCAGGCTTTTGCTTCTCGGCTCCGAGTATTGACCTTCGGGATGCCATTTCAGGCCTTTCGTAACAGGGCCGTCGGTAGCAACTGGAGTGGAGTGTTTTCTAGTCATTATGAACGAACGCAGAGATGTGCTGGATATTCTCTTGGTCGAGGCTTATTGAGTCTGCTCTAGATAGAGAAGACATTAGTCGCTCGGTCACACCGAAGCAAGGGACAAAGGGCGAGATGCGATGAGCCTTGCGAGGCGCACCCACGACATCATACATGGCCCCTTTGCTTCCAATGCATGCAGGACCTGCATGCGCAGAATTGACCCGTCACAGAGGAGTCCATGTAAAAACCCTCAAACACCCCTCAATTCCATTAGCCTTCCGCTTAGGGTCTCGTATCCGTCATCGCCTTCCCATCCCTGTTTTGCTCTAGCCAAAACAGATCTGACCGCGCTTCTCGCCTTGAACCTCCAGTCCTTAGCAACCAACTCTCCCGCACCCATCCCACCTTCTCTGATCCTTTCCCCCAAACTCTCGTATCCATCCAACAGATCAATTGTTGAGTCCACGACTTGTAGCCAGGCGTTCTTTGTGTCCTGAGTACCACTGTCCCATCCCGGTTGATTCAAGGTGACACGCCATGCTTTCTCGTACGCGGACAAGGCAGTAGACGGACGCTGTAGATAAAGGGACAGCTTTGCGGTGATCAGCCATAGACGGCGAGAGGACGTAATAAGAGGCGTAATTTTTTTCTGAACTAGATCTAGGACCATCCGTTCAAACCCCACCCTTGGGGGTGCTGATACTTGAATTACGTCGTCGTCTTTGGGCCGCTTACCATCAGTTTCTGTGATATCTACCTCTGTTGGTTGTCGCGGATAGGCAGTGACGAGGTGCGCCACCAGTGCTTCGACAATTTCAACATCGATACACCTTTCTCCCTCGGCGTTTCCTAGCAGTTCAATGAGCCTGTTTTGGGCAATAATGATGTCAGTATATGGAGGAGGTGATAGTTTGACAGAGACACTGAGCAGATTTTGCCATATCCGGAAGGAATCCCTCTTGAGAGCTGCGGCACGTTTAAGCGCGACAAAGGCCTCCCGAACATGTTTTTGAGGGTCCGTTACTGGTACTTTGGAGCCATCAACGTCGTTTTCAAAGATATTTTCAGCGCTAGAGCAGACTTTGTCCGACTGTTCTTCAGAATTCTTTGAGCCGTCTGGGTATGTTCCTGGTGGGAGTTTCAGAAGGGCTACCGCAAGGTTACTCCAAGACTCTGCATCATTATCCTCAATTTGCACGGCGCGTCCAAAGGCTTCTACTGCACCAGCCCAGTCTTCTTGTTGGAGTCTGATGCATCCCAATGCAAACCAAATTGCATGATTGTGTGGATTGACTTTTAGTGATTTTGCGTAGGCTATGCCCGCTTTATCAAGCTCCCCTCTCGTTGAGTAGTATTTGCCCAATGAGCGCTGAGCACGAGCGTACCGTTGATTCGATATCTCCCAAGCACGCTCGTACGCAGCTGTTGACTTCTCGAGATCACCAAGGATGCACAATAGACGTGGAGCATCTGCTGGTAAAGGATCTCGCTCTATCCTGTAGTCTCCAACATCATTGTCTTCATCGTCTTCGAGGAGCTTTTTTGTTGACGTGGTGATGACAGAGTTGTATAGCTGACGCCGTATGATCTTCCGAGCTTTGTCTTCACGGTCATTTGCTGCCCAGCACAGAGCGACTTCAGCCCACATCTGCAGGCGCTCGTAGATCTCTAGTGCTGTCCGAAGCCCACCGAGAGAGACCCAGCGATCCGCGAGCTCGGCTTCAAGCTTCCATCGTGGGGGAGAAGCAAGCTGATGGATGTATCGGAGACGTTCCGAGGCAGATGCCGATTCAGAGGACTTTGGTTGAGGAAGGAATGTTGTCGACGTTGTCTTTGGCGACGCTACACCGTCTTTAGAAGCCTCAAAAGGTGAAGTCTCCGCAATCACTTGGTCGACGACTGCTTGCAGCTGAAGCACGCCTCTCTCTATCGTGCGTGATCGATAACCTTCGATGCGGCTTCGAACTAGCAGGGCTTGAGTGTACACTTGCCAGTTCGAGCTACCTCCTGAAATGACCCGTTCGGCGTATGGCAAAGTTTCCTCGCGAGTCAAACCGTCTGTTGGAGACGTATTTGTAATAGACGAAGCTGTAGCGAGGAGAATGATGGCGTCAAGCGGTTGAAGTAGCGGTTGATTTCCAGGATCCAGAGCCTTTAGGGGGTCATGTATGAGATCATCTTGTTCGGGTTGTGGGGCGGGTGCCGGCGCTTCGGCAAATGCAATTGACTCCAACAGCGTGTCATCATCCAAGTTCAGCTTTCGAGGTGTTGCTTCTGTCGCTGGGGAGGGGTTTGAGCCCGTTTTCGCGGTCTCTGCGCTTGGAGATTTTTCAACCCGGGCAGTCTCGTCCTCATCTGCGCTCTTAGCAAGCACAACTAGCTGGCTTAATTCCTTTTCTTGGTACTTTGTCCGCTTGCCTAATCTCCCAGTCAATGCAAAATGGAATGACCTTTCTCGCGCTGCTTGTTCTATATCTGCTCTTGCTCTCTGGTCAAAGCCATGATGAAGGTGGATTGCTGCCCGTTCCAGAAGGAACAGAGCCGGACTAATAACATCATTGAAAGGAGAATCTACAAACACACTGTCTCCAACAAGCTGCAAGTCGTCGTAAATGGTCTCTTGTAAAGATGAAGAGATATCGGTAAGCAGCCGCTGGTGCCAGAAGTTCACCCTCAACCGCGCCAGCCTGAGTGGTAAGTCCTGCGTCATCGATGGGTGATTGAGAATATACTTGGCAAGACAGAAGAGCTCAATATGAGGAATAAGGCGGTAAACGGCCTCTCCATCGATGCTTAGACCTGAAATTAGTCGCCTTTGAAGATGTTCGATTGTGATGTTCGTCCCTTCGAAGAGAGAGCTTGGAAGGACCCCCTCAGCCGGATTGTAGAACAATGGAGGTCCAGTCACATTCGCCTGGAGGAATGAATTGGAAAAACTATTGGCAAGGGAGAATAGCTCATGACTTGTAGTCGCAGCTTGTGGCTGCTTTCCAAGAAGATGCTGTATCCGTCGAGTAAGAAACTGGGACCAGTCCCCATCGCATTCTTTTAGTGTAATAGCTTCAAGCCCGGACTCTTCATGACCTTGATCAAGTAAAGAGCGGATCGGCGTACTTTTCAAGACTTCAGAAAGGTCTGAGGCCATGGTTATTGTGAGGTACGCGGACAATTTACAGCATCTCGTGCGCAAGCCAAGTCTTTCTTGCGCGCGGGTATCATTATACGCGCTTGGGGCTAACCCTATCTCTGGGCTCCACCAAGCCATGATCCAGCAATTGACTGCTTCACAAGAATGATGGCAAAAAAAAACATCTACGAGGATGATGTCGATTTCGCTGTCCTGGCCCTTCAATCTCCTGCTTTCAACAAGTAGTAAGATTCACATTCAAGTTCCTATCTTATTGTGCGACTGATAAACTCTTAGTTTGAAATCAAATGGGCAGCTGGATTTCAGCAACCCCAACGCAGTACAGTAAGACTTTCTGAAGATTTACCTTTCAGACTGTACTGAATCCTCCCAGGCAGCTGACGAAGAGCTTACTGGAGCGAGATTTCGGCATCAAGCTTGACTTGCCTGATGACCGTTTGTGCCCGCCAGTATGTGCAATCTTCTTTGCTTTCATACTGTGCTCAAGAATTGAGATTGCTTATTTAGATCCCCAATCGGTAATTTTGCAACATCGCTCAATGGTAACAATAATTTTCTAAAACCGATGAAAGGTTCAACTATATTGTATGGATCCAGGATCTGCTCGACACGAGCAGCGAAAGCTACACTGACCGCTATGATGCCGAGAGGACGGTCACTGGCCTTGACATGTGAGACGCTCCTGACTTAAACTTTTTCAATCGTGGAGCTGAGATGTATCTCTCTAGAGGGACTGGAGCAAGCTGCATCTATGCTTTGCTTGGCTGCTCTCAGCGGCCGAAATGGAGATTTGCCGTCACTGGTAACTTGCCATTACTATTTCAAAGGCTACTTTGAACTTTCATTGAACGAAGCGTAGATATCGACGAGAAAAACATGACCTATGCGAAGCGCAACATCCTCCAAAATAACCTGAAATCCCGAATATGTCCTCTCCAAACCAAGCCAGATGATCCACTAATACCTCTCGACGCATTCGGCCTGAAAAGGTAGGAATCGCCCAAAATTCCAGTCTCCCTGTCTTATATAATTGCAGCATCGACTTCACAATCTGCAACCCACCCTTCTACTCTTCCACATCCGATCTCCTCTCATCAGCCGCTGCAAAGTCCAAACCACCACACTCAGCCTGTACAGGAGCTGATGTCGAGATGGTGACGCCGGGAGGCGAAGTCGCCTTTGTGAGTCGGATGATTGATGAAAGTAAGGTGCTCAAAGAGCGCTGCCAATGGTACACCAGCATGCTAGGCAAGTACAGCAGCGTTGAGATTATCGTTGGAAACTTGAGAGGAGCGGGTGTCAACAACTGGGCGGTCAAAGACCTTGTGCAAGGTAGTAAAACAAGACGCTGGGTAGTGGCGTGGAGCTGGGGAAGTATGCGGCCAAGTAATGTAAGTCTGACTTTTCTCAGCGCATGGGTTTTGTTGGTTAATTAACGGATACCACAAAGGAGGTAGCAAGAGGTACCTCTACGCTACCCAAGCACTTACTTCCTTTTCCCTCAGAATCCTCTTTCACCATCGAAACCTCAATCGAGATATGTTCTAGTCGCTTAAACGACACGCTCCAAGCCCTTGACCTGCGATGGCAGTACCGCCCACCCATAGCCACCGGTGTGGGCTTCGCCAAAGAGAACGTCTGGTCCCGAGCAGCGAGGCGGAAACAGCAGCAACAGGGTCCTTCCCACTCCGTGGACAAAGGCCAAGCGATGGATCAGGCGGATGGAGACGGTGCGCCGGCGCTCGGCTTCAAAATTCGGCTGAGGAAGGGAGACGAGGGAGGGGTTGAAGTTGTGGTCCGGTGGTTGCAGGGCAGAGACAACGTGCTTTTTGAGAGCTTTTGCGGGATGCTGAAGAGGCAGCTAACGGCGTCGTAGTGTTTGTATTTGGTATGGTCTACGGAACGCATACCCTCGTGCAACAGAAACGGCGATACAGTACGAATCAAAAGGCCACGTTTGCTGAGTAGAAACCGCCCCTACGGCCAAATTTTTCCATGTGTCCCGCCCCCACACCCCTGTGTCTGGCTAGCTAGTTGTATAGCATCACTCCAGGTCTATGCTGCCTAAATGTAGGAGGTTTCTACCGCTGAGGCACGCCGGTGTGTGTATGCCTTCATTCGAATCAGAACACTAGACCCCACGTTGTATCCTGACGGTAGGAGACCCTTAATAGTACAAACACCACCCATTAAGCTCCCAACTTAACGTCTTCCTTCCCATTATCTTGGAGCAAATTGCTTATCCCAGATTTTCACCAACGAGATAATATTCTCACTCTTCAATTGACCGATTGCAACTCACTCGCGCGCCCGCCACCCTCTCCCCGAGCAAGGTTCCTCGCCTTCTCCCCATCCCATCTCCAAACCGCGCTTCTCTTCTCTTCTCTTCTCATCTCCTCTTCCAACCTATCCTCCATCCACAACCTCTCTACCACTCCATCGCCCCTTCTCCCCTAAAAAATCTGAGGTTCCCACATGCTCCCTCTATCTTCCCCAGCCCATCCCGTTCGGCGCTGCCCAAGCTCAATCTTTCGCTATCTTGCGGCCTATGGCTAGCACACCGTTGGCTTCGATGGCATCAAGGACGTTTTACCAGGCTCTGCGGAGACACAATGGAGACGAGTTGCTGGCCAAGTCGACGAGTTGCTGGCCAAGTCGACGAGTTCTTGATCCAGGAAATGAAGTGACGATGTGAATTTGTTAGGCGTGTGAGTAAATAAGCTGGGATTCGTACTTTTGTGGATATGTAGCTTATTAGTGTAAGATAGAGAAAACGGGAGTCCCGGTATGGACAAAATCCTGGCTGAAGAGATTGTATATTTAATGTAATTGCTAGTGCTGAATACAGACTGCCGTTCATCCCTAAACGCTATATCCGCTCCCTTCGAAACTAGCACTCGACGGGTATTTTGAAAAAATCCTTGACAGCTAGCATACCATCTATCAGGAAAGATGAGAGTGCACACCAAGGGAAACATATGCGCATGTACTAATTTCTTCTGATCGCGTTCCGCAGCCATGATCTGTATCCTTTCTCACTCCTATGGTGTATCTCTGTAGCAGCGGATGTCCGCTCTTGGTCAGTAGTCAGGCGTTCATGCGCTCCTGGTTCTTCGATCTCCGCCGATTGCTCTGGTCGTTGTGAGAGCTGTTCCGCCTCCATAGCCCGCATACGTTCCTAAATAGCACGGATCAGAATTGCTACACATCCGGTGGGGAAAGATGCTTTCAGGGCAGACGAGGGATAACGGGCTAAGGCATAGCGTTGGAGGAACGTACTAGTCCTAACCTACAGTATCGCATAAACCTTTCGGACTCTCCATTCTTCTCACCCTTTTCTAGTGCGTCAACAACCAACGGTATGCCATCTTTCGGCCGGCCCAGGTTCAGGTACGCCCGAGCAAGTAAGACTTGGGTACAGAGGGTAGTGTGATGATACTCGGGCAGGATGTCCCATTGCATCATCTATCGCACATCTTAGAGTCAGCGTTGCCTTCTTTGGAACGGCCTGAATCCGTCTAACGCGTAAAAGCAATGAGCGACTCCTATTATTTACGCTTCTATCATTTATGGTTTAAGGTACGAAATTGACGCATGAATGGTGCTTCGAAACCAAAAGCTATCCATTGCTCACACGTAGGGGTGGTGCTGTGGAGATATACGAACCTGGTGACACAGTTCAACCGTCTTCTGCGGATGACCCGCGGTATTGTACCTTTTGGCCAAGCGATACTTGGACAGTAGGCATAGATAGCTGGCCTCACCGAGGGAGGCTTCTATTTTCGAGTAGGTCGTTTGAGCCACGTCTAAAGCGTAGTCTTTCCGGCCAGAAGCTAAGTAAATGGGCACCAAGGCCTCCTCGATGAGCAGAATCCGTACTCTCTCATCCTGCAATTCTTTGCATATCTTAAGAACCTTCTCGCCAATCTCCAATGCTTCCTGCATCTTGCCACCCAGAATGCAAGCGTGGATGAGCTGCTCCAGTGCAGCCAAGAAATAAATCCGATACTTTGAATTAGGTGGGTGAGCATTTAGATATGTGATCACTTTGGCCTCTAATAGGAGCAAAGCTGTCTGCCACTGACCTACGTCATTGGCGAGCCCAGCAGAACAGCCAAGGCATATCCATAGTTGTCGATCATTCTCATCCAGCATTTTCTTACTGTACTCAACAGCTCGTTGGGCAAGCAAGAGGCGATCACTGCGGACTTCACCTCGCCAATCATAACTTAGTAGTCTTAGGATAGCTCTCATACGCTTACCGGCTGAATCGTCTTCGACGAGAAAATCACCAAAGTCTCTGATTTTGAGGCACGTATCTAGATGTGGACCAAGAAGCATCTGGCGCCTATTCACCTCTCTGGAGCCTTTATATTTCGTCACCACGGCCATAGCTAGCATGATTAGAGACTTCGTCCACCACTGAAGTTGTGTTTTGTCGTCTAGTAAGTCTTGTATGCACGACTGCACTAACGGATGCAAAGAAACTCGTCCACCTTCTCTGCAGATGAGGGAGTATTTCGATAAGATATTGATCGCTTTGCGGAAGGGTAGGGGATCCCACTTTGGTGTTCGATCTTTCCAAAACAACTGAATCATATGGGAAGTCCACCACTGATCGCCGTCAAAATTGGGGACGGATGCCCAGACCTCCTGCAAGACTTCTTCCGAGATATCTTCATTATACCAGAACCCAAACACGTTCAAGAGGTCAAGAGCATTCGCTGCATCGACACTGTCCCGTTTCGACACCCCTGCTTCTCCTTTGGCGGTCTTTCTGATGGCGTTTACAGACACCTCCCATGTCGCATAAACGGTGTACTTATAGTCTGCACCAATTGGAAGGTTCCAGCTTTCCAACAGGTCCTTTCGACGATCCGTGAACGCCTCACAGTATTCTTCATGTGTGTAGAGCTCTCTTATTGCAGCGCCTGCATGAATTATTGCCAGGGGTATGAACCCCAGAAGTTGTACCACATGCTGTGCACCACTCCTAGATGATTGACCGTTCTCATCTGCATTGCTAGCCTTCAGAAGTAGGGCAGTCGCTTCATCGGAGTCCATCTTGTCGATCTGGGCTGATCCACCTCCAACTGTCTTATAAAGATCGTGTTGTGGATTGCGAGTAGTGATAATGATAGTACCTCTAGCTCCAATAGGGAAATAGGGGGATAGATCAACCGACAGGTCATCAGCATTGTCAAGAACGAAAAGCCAGTGTTCAGTTCTACTGGCCAGCCACTTCTGGAATGCTTCTCGGTTGTCGCCAACTTGGCAAGAAAGAGCTAATTTGGAGAAGGATTGCTCGGCTGTGCTTATGCTGCTGACATCTGCGAAGAAAATGCCCCAAAAGCTAGATGAGATCAGCAGCTGTCAGGCCCGGTCGACTAACATGCTCACAAGAAGCACAGATGGAGCATACAGCGTAAGAAGAGGATGTATGGGTAATACACATACCTTTCTCGATGGTCTTGGGCAAATTTGAGACATATTTGTGTTTTACCAATTCCTCCGAGGCCGTACAAGACAAATCTTTTCTGCTCTTTCTGCCTAATCGCTGACTCGCTGGGCAAACACTTTGCGCGGAGCCTGCTGCTGATATCATCGCGGCCTGTGAAGATTGAGCTGACATTGTGAGGGACTTCGTAAAATTTGTTGTAGGGTTCGGCACTTTGAGATGGATCCGGTGCTGCGTACTCGAATGAATTTTGACAATCTACGGTCGTTAAAACGGGAAACCTACCTTCCCTGTTTGATTGAGTGACATTCTCTTTCGGTAGCATGCTACGTAACCGCCAGATGAACTTGATATATGTATCATCACCCTGTGAGCCGAATCTACAGATACCAACGTGATCCGCCGTCACTCCCAGCGGGGCTTCACCCTCAACTCCGAGAATTGCAGATTCCTTTGTGACAATCTGACCGCAATTTTAGCGGTGAGAGGCTTACACGAGACTCACGATAGACACTTACAAGGCTGCGAGAGAGACTCATTGGCTGCAGTTCGTAGAAGGTGGCGATCTGAAAATTCGGAGCTAGATCGATGAACTGTTTTGTAAGATGCGACAAGGTCTTGCTATTACTTTCCAAGGCATTGAGGAGCTGGGGGGTTGGTTTGTTTATCAGACGTGTAGCCAATTCCGCTAGTACACTCCCGTAATTGGCAAAATCGCTCCCCTTGTGCGGAGTGGCAAAGAAGAAGATGCCTTTGGTATGATTACTGATGCTCCCGTACTTTGCTTCATTCTTGGCGAGAACAAGCGCTTGTTTGACAACGATGCCACCAAGCGAGTGTGCTACAAATACAATTGGTCTCGCCATTTCGTCCTCATTCACTCGACGAGCGGCAAGACTGCCAAGTAGAGCGCCGGCACAGTCGCTTATCGTCGCCGTGGTATTTCCAAAAACCGTATCCGCATTGTAGTTGAAACTCATTACACGGGTGCCCTCAATAGTTGCTGGCAGAAAATCTTGAAGCCACAATTTCTTTGATTTCGGTTCCGTCCATGTCCTTGATGCGTCTCCCCTAAGTCCATGTACTGCCACAATGTCTGTTATGAGATGACCAGACATAGCCAAGGCGGAGTGGGGATGAAGAACGTCCAGGCCCATGACGCGCAGCAGGTCAGCTTTGCAGCACTGGGCTTCGATAGAGTGACTCTAGGCCTATAGAGATGATGAGAGCAGTACCATGCCTCTGCTATAAAAAATGGAAGATCGAAGGACTAGAGCGCGAGTGTAAGATAAGGCGCAAAGCTGGATAGGGATTCAAGGGACAGCCCCACAGCTGGCTCGAGGCTGACATAAAGGCAGTACAGCTCGGATGTGACTGGGTTGCAGCTGAAGTGATGCGATTGGCCCACTCTGGGTAGTCAACAAGGTAAGAGTAACCGGGTGTAACTACGAGTACCTGATACATCTTTCGCCTGCTCCATTTTCTGCGCCATCACGTTGTACCTCCAGCTCGGTTCCATGTGTACTTTATATCAGCTTTTGTGCTAGCTTGCTCGCCACACATTCCGCTCCGCCTTTGCCTTCCGCTGGCATCATTCTCTCGCTTGCGCTACCGCTGGCATATGGGCCATATGGCTCTTCTTTCTGGAATGAGCTTTCGCCATTCAGGCTCGTACGCGGTAAGACGCCGCGGAGACGCGGGGAGCACTAGTCCGAGCGGGGATGGGCCGACATCGCTGCCATTTGCGACGTCGTTTACCTTCTTTGGATTTATCTTCCACCTTACAACGTGAAGAAACCTGTGGGTATCTATCATGTCTGTCTCGACTAGCAACAATGAAGCGACCATACGCTTCGCAACCGAAGCAGGAAAGCTGCTTTTTACTTCTGCCCGCAACATCTATCTAATCGTTCTCTAGATGTCCCTCTCATCTTCTCCTTGATCCAGGAACTCGCCGCGTACGAGAAAGCATCTTCCTCTGTTCTCGCCACTGAGGCATCCCTCCTCAAAACCCTCTCCTTCCCCTCAAAACCTTCTTCCGGCTACGCCAAAACCATACTCCTTTTCGCCCCCGACCCTCCCTCGACCGCCTCCCACCTTCCAAGCCCGCAGTGCGCAGGCATGGCCCTCTACTTTACAAACTACTCTACCTGGCGCGGTGCTCCTGGCATCTATCTGGAAGATCTGTTCGTGAGGCCCGAATATCGAGGGAAGGGATACGGAAAGAGGCTGTTGCAGGAGATGGCTAGAGAGACGAAAAGGATTGGAGGGCAGAGGTTGGATTGGAGCGTGCTCAAGTGGAATGAGCCCAGTATAAAATTCTACAAAGCCATTGGAGCCCAGCCAATGGATGAATGGATGACTATGCGGGTGGACGATGAGGTGTTGGATAAGATGGCAGGGATCTAGGGTAGTGGCGAGCTTGAGGGGATGAAAGTTTGGTGGCAACAGGTGGAGAGTGACAGAAAGGAATCAGATGGAGCAGGAGCAGTCATTCGACTATTATGGGCCCATTGAAGCAGAATTGCTCGGGCTTCATGTGGATAAAATGAAGGATCCGAGAATGAAAACAAAACGCAAGTCAAAATGATTTTTCATTCACTAAGACTCCAAGGATCACGCAGAAGGTGTGAAGCCTGACCTTCCTTGCAACTCAAAGGGAAGGAAAACAGATGATTCTCAAAAGATGAATGGCTTCTCTGACGACGATTCATCGAGAGGAATTCTTGGGTATATAAACCCCTTGCCTTCCCCTATCTTTTCTCTTTCCTACATACCATCAACAGCATTCATCTTTACATGGTACCAGTCTAATCAGTCCAATTCAATATGCTTTCGTTTTTCTCTCCTTCCCTCCTACCGTTCATCAAATCTCAGCTTTTGATAATTTCGTGCAGTACTTTCCATCATGCATTTCATCTGTTGCCATGTTTAGCAGTCTCCCCGTGCCTTTGACGCCGCTTCATTTGGTGGAGAGCGAGAGTTAGGAGAAGCTGAGTCGAGTCTTTCTGTTACAAGTCACCGGAGAAGTGTTTCTCATTCTGTACATCCAAATATCAGACCGTCTCTGAGTCACCTGCGACTGACAGATTTTGATGCTTCCTTACATACTACATTCTGGATCCTTTTGGCAACAACAATCGTTTATTGTCCACGGAGTACCTCTATCCCTCTGCGCGACAGATCGCCGCTTGGAGCAAGCTTCAGATTCCATGACAATAATCTTCAATCTCCCGTCAATGTCCTCTACCATTTTTTATCTCATGAACGCTGGCCACAATATGGCCAAGCCGATGCATCGCCTCCGCGCGGACACGTCAGTGATACCCATCGACATCTCAACAACCAGAGGACGCTGGCCACATAGATAGGGCGCCGGAGCATTCTTGAAGCTACAAGCTGAGCTCCGGCGGAAGGCGTACATGAAGTTCCATCACAGATTACTACATATGGCTTGTCACGACGTCTTTTTGGAGCTTTATGCCCAATTCTGAATCTAACGCGCCTAGTGAATGGACACCATCATGACACAGAGTATACCAATCCTCGAGCAGCTCATTTTCAAGGTCTATCACCGAGTAGTGTGTCCGTCAGAGAATATAGACGATCTTGGTCGGAATTCAACTTGCGAACTGTATCCCCAAAATTTGTTTCACTTCCAACCCAGTATGGGCCAGGGGCTGTGCGTCTTACTGGAACTTTGACAATCTTTCACAGCATCGTTACTACAATTGAAAAGATGATGAAGGACAAGGAGGAAGAGACAGCAGGAGGAAGAAGGTAACGAAGGAGGACCCCTACGTCGTCCTCTCTCGAGATGAAACAGAAAAAATGGCCTTCAACATAACCACTATCACCTTCAAGCATCTAGATAGACCACGCCTCTTTTCCGGAACCATACCAGCACACTTCTTCATCTTCTCATTGTCTGCTATCAATATTCGCTGTCATACATATACATATATATATAGAGGGGGGAAGAACTAGCTTGGGGTCCCGAATATGGCCGAAGTGGCCACAGTCAACAGTCAGGGGAGCACAGAAGTAGCATTGCGGGCGCGGGCCGCTTGCGAGACCATCAAGGTAGCGGAGCCTCTCTGTCAGTCATACAACATGAGGTCCAATATCGCAGATGGGTGCACAACACGTCTCTACCCAGAGGTTGTTGGCTTGCAAGATGCCACAATACTTACAGCCAGGTGCACCACAGTCATGGACACTCTCATGAGCACAGAGTTCTTGAGACAGAAAATCAATTTCACATACGTGGTGGTAGTTCCTGCATCTGTATTCTGGGCGCTGCGGCAATGTACAGCTTGCGACTGTTTCGCCGGTCCAGCCATCGATGTCCGACCGCATTGAAAGCTGAATTCTCGTTCAGGGATGGGATACCTATCGCTTTCTGAAAGCCGCCAGGGGATCCGGAGAGCTGTCTAAATACTGCTTCTGCTGAGGAAACCCCTTCTCAAGCAAAGCGCAAAACAGCGACGACGCTGGATCGTCCCATAAGCTTGGCGAAGCAGCGACAACAGATGAACAATGGGTGTTTCCTGATTGTGACCAAGTGCCATAAACCTGATGCGGATCCCGAAATGCCAGATATCATCGCACAGTGGAATGCTACATTTCCAAACTCCCAACCCAAATTAGTGGTGGTCTGCTTCCACGAAAAGTACCTATACGGTGATTCAAACACTGGTCAGCATTTTATTGTGCGCAAGAAAATCGCGGATCATGATGATTCAGCTTGAGAAGCTTCATGGGAAGAATCACCCGGTTTGGCCAAAGGAGTCCCTATTCTACAGTGCTCGAACCGGAGAATCAGATTGTACAGCGACGACTAGGCCAATGTTTGCGGGTTAATGATTAGACAATGCCTACGTGTTCTTTATCCACTCTCCGACACTCCAGGTGTCTCTAAGCCTACCAGGTGAGAGCTTCTTGCGATGAATTGGCTCGTGGAGTTACGGAAGGCTTCCACCAGGAGTCTGTTTTTCTTGCGGGTAGTGTCTGGGTTACGGATCCGCAATGGTGGAGTGCGAGTGCCGGGAACGATTACGGTGTAAGTTTGGGGGGCAGGAGGGTGGAAGAAAGGATGTCTCGTGGTTGACAAGAGGGTTGGAAGGACAGCTGTGTTGCATGAAGGGGTCTTATCTACGGTGCAATGCGAATGGGGGGAAGAATCTCTGTAATAGCTAGGTAAAACCAATTTCCTTATGGAACGAGAACACAATCACGCATCTGATTCCCAAATTACTCCGTACCATCTGCGCGATGAAAAAGGAGTTGTGATACCGAATATGAAGTATTGTGTATTTCATATCGCAGCAAACGTTCCTCTCCGTCCTGATCAACCCGTTTCTTCCGAACGGCGCCCTTTATCACCGTGCCCACTTCCTCCCAATGCGTCAAAATAAACCCAGGATGTCGCAAATCAGTAACGACGAGCCCATCTCCTAACATCATGACCATCCAAGCGCACGCAAAGCTACATCTTGATAAGCGCTAGTATTGGTCTCGTCTCGTAGTCATCAGTCAAGTACCCGAGGGATCGGATGTGCGGGCACAAGGTTGCGACGTACAGCATACCGACATTTTGCAACAAGTTCGCTCTGCGTAATGAGGTCACGGAAACTCGTAGGTGAGGTGAAGGTACTGGTGTTTGTAGCTTTCATTGACTTGAACAGCAGGGCGAGCTGAATCGCTTGATGTGAAGAACGTTGAGCCAGTGGATGTAAGCAGAGCGGAGGGTGAAAGAGACTTATAGGTCCCGCTACTGCTCTTTCTGTAAGAATGGCGAGCTGGAAATACGATGAGAGTTGCCAATTCATTGTGCTGGTCAGTATCCCATGTCAATTCATAGCGTCCTCATGATGCTTGCCCTCTTAAGCCCACTACACCCGACTGCAGGTTCAAGGCTCAAGGCGACCACTCCAGTTCTGACACTATTGTTTAGCCGTCGTGGTATTTATATATGATTGCCGAGATTATGATCATAGGGACCAGACTGATGGGTGTCTCGCCGCTCATCCAGATGGACTGTTTGGTGAAGAGTTTGCGTGTCCATAATCTCTTTCTCCACCTTCTCATCTTCCTCCTTAAGCTCCTCGTCTCCAAATAGTAGCAAAGCATCATTCTCTCCCTCAGCCATGACCACCTCCTCACTTCTCTTGCCTCGCAAGAATCGGACTGCAAGCCAGGAAACAAAGGCAACCGAAACGAACATCGCGATTAATACTGTCCCCGCCGATATCAGCGACATCACGAAAACTATCGGTGACCACGCCTTTAGATCATCCATCTTGCACATGATCTGCCTCCCCCACTCATCTTTCCTCCCGCAGTCATTCCATTCCCCCGGTTTGAACGAGACATGTTCGGTATACATGTACTTGCCGTCCGGGCCATTGATATCGCGTAGCCTCCCACCCCAATTCGCAGACGTGATGCTCTTGTCCCCTTTCAGTTCAGTTGCCTCGCGCAGGGTTCGGATCACTTTAGTTGCGAGTTTGGCCATGCTGTCCTTGGGCATCAGCTCCAAAGCCGTGATTATCACCTCCTCGAGATCTGTATATCCTAGAACCAGTCTGACCACACTGGTCACACCCGGTACGGCACCCTCTGTTCTTCTATCCATCCCACTGTCAAAGAATGGTATATCCTTCGGCATGTGCTCCTCATGCCTCAACCCCGTAATTTCAAACTCGATGAGAACCTCCCACTCCCGTACCCTATCCTTGGGCGCGTAGGTCACCATGTCATACTCATACGCCAGCTCAAACTCCCGTATGAAAAGCCTATCCTGCTGCCGCGACGTCTTGTTCGTATCAGTCTGCTCGGCCACGAATGGTGGGGCGAATGGATGTGGTAGGCTATAGAACGATGGCGCCCGGCGCTCGTACCAGAGTGGATTGAGGGTCTTGCCTCCGAGGTAAAGACGGGACGGGGAGCTATTGATGTAGAGGGGCAGGACCAATTGATTAGGGCGCGGGTCTGTCTCCCATTCGTTGGTATTGGAGTGGCGAGTGAGAAAGGGGCAGGAGATGCAGTCGATTTTGAGGACGTAGACGCGGTTGGGGATAATGATGTCGATGGCTGAAGGGGGCGTTGTCGAGCTTACCCCTGGAGCTGCATCTTCGACAGAGAGCACCCGTACCGTGAGATTGATCAGCCAAAGGAAAGAGGTCAAAGTTGCAAGGTTCATTGTTTTCATTTGCTTCGCGAATAATGAGTAGCGCAAGTGTATTCCGACTTGGATTGCCCGAGAACCGCACTTTGAAAGAACAGATACGTTGGCAAACCGGACTCCTGATATGTAACGGGTACAGCGCCTTTCTATTCAACGCACAGCCTCTCTCGCCTCGATCCTTTCGATAGGTACTTGGTTCCGCCAAAGCATACCTAGACTCTGAATTGGGCATACAGCCTTGTCGTAGGGCTGATTTTGCCGGCCCTACAACAGTGCCTACTCTTCTTTCCACATAGCTCCTATCATCACAGGACAAAATACGGTCCCCTCAGATGAGGAGACGGGCGCTGCTTTTGAGGCTACTTGAAAGATCTGAGGATGATGTGGTAGATGGAAGAGGGTAATCAAAGCTGGTCTGGTATGAAAGTCAATTATCCTCTACTCTATGCCATTACCATTTACCTCTCGACCTAGTTTCACAACGACTTCCCCTCCGAGCTTCCCAGATCACGTTTCTCCTTCAGATGTTGTTTGGTCTTGTCGAAGTTCTGCGTCAGCCTGATGGTCTTTCGGATACTGTCCTCTCCCAACGTCTCATTCCTCTTCATCGCCACGGCCTGCGAAACACTCATGATATTCTTGATTTGCCGACCATTCAGCTCAAGTTCCGCAAGCTGTCGGATTGTGTTCTCATCCAAGTCGATATTCACCTTGGTGTTGAGTTTGGCTTTTGAAATAAAGCTCTTCCACACAGTCTCGCGGGCGGCGTGGTCCAGATCGGGATATTCTAGGCAGAAATGTATGCGGCTCTCGAACGCCGAATCGAACGTCTTCATCCGGTTTGTGGTGAGGATCAAGATGCCCTGGTAGTACTCGAGCTCCCGCAAGAATATCGAGGTGATGGCATTCCGCGATAGATCCGTGTCGTTCCTTTCGGCGAGGAAGACGTCGGCTTCGTCCAGCAGCAGGACCGCATCCCAAAGTTCTGCGATTTCGAGCACGGCTTTCAATTTTTCATGCACGGCTTCGGGCTCTGCACCCAACTCCCCGGAGCTGATCATATACAGTGGACGCCTGGTTACTTCCGCGACAGCCTCGGCTGTCAGAGTCTTGCCAACTCCGGGAGGACCGGTCAGAAGGCCGATGAGCCCTTTTCCTTTGTCTCTGACGATGTCGTCGAAAGCCTGCTCAATTTCGTTCGAATCGTGTGCCTGGACTAGATCGTGGACTAGATCTCTCTGGTCCTCGTCTAATACAAGAGACTTGAAGATCTGCTCATCCCAAACAACATCTGAAACCTGCGATACGGCGAAAGATCCTGTACTTTCATTTAGTCCCTGCAGTACGTACGAACAAAATGAACTTGGCTTACCCCATATTTTGTCGCCTAGACTAAAGCCGAACAGAAGAGTGCTCACAGTCATGACTTGCTCATCTGTGAGTTTATGCTCATTGAGCGGTCTCACAACGGGAACAACGATGTTGTCATTAAAGGGCACAAGCTTGTCAAAGATTTCAGGATCAACCATTACTCTACCATGGACCTAAAACGCATGCAATATTAGCTATAACGATGCCTTTGAGCAAACGGGATGATGATGCCATTGTCCAGGAGTTTTCAGGTCTTACGAACATTGAATTTGGCAACACCACGTGGGGGTGGCACCTCCTTCAGTGCATGCCCTTTGTACTCGACCAGCCGCCGTCCGTGAAGGCGCATAGCTTTTCGACCCGTCTCCAGCAGATTCTTCCGGATAGCAGTGGGATCTGAAGCATACTCTAAGGGAAAGTACGGAAGCTCTGAGATGTTCCGTGCCCCAAGGAATGCCTTGATAATCAGGCTTTCGGAATTGACCGTACCCACATCTTTGCCATCATAGTCAATGTGCTCAGGCTCGATCTGGAGCCATTGGTTGCCTTTCTGGTCCTCTGTTTCCAATACGCTTCGGACGCGCCAGGCTCTTGGATTTTGGAGCTGGTCAATGCCGCAGATAATAGTGTTTGGAGGGAATATTGCCCACAAGACCGGATATGTGATTTGCTTGTTCGGTAGTAGATTTGAAAGCGATGTGAAAGTATTATCGAAATCTTCTCTGATGTATCGTAGCGCGGCCTCAATTTCGAACATTAAGGATTTGTCTTCGGCTTTCTTAGAGTCTTTGGATTCCAACAAGGCTGCTAGGGCATCATGTGCATGGAATAACAGTTTTGGCTCGATCTATCGTACTATCTTAGCGAATTTCTTACCCATTTATGGACATCATGGGTCACCTGTGGCGGGTCCTCGTCAAAGCTGAATCCCTCTGTCTCGCTGTGGATGTCGGCAAGGGCTTGCTGCAGAAGTGGGCCCCTGATGTCCACCTCTTCCACCCCAGTGGGCATCCCTTTACTACTGATCCTTCGCCGGACAAGTATCACATACTTGGTGAACTTGTATTTCCTGGCTTTCGAAGTCTTCCTTTGGAAGTACTCAAAGCGACGCTTTTGTCTATCGTTACAGCCCGTCAGTACCCGTAATCCTGAGATCAGAGTTGGATGGCGTACTTGTTCCATCTGAACATGGACGGTCCCGTTAGCTGAATCTACCGCGAAACAGGCTTAGAGTCCATACACTTGATCTGCTCGACCAATCATCTGCCTTTCTTTCTCTGGCTCCTCCGGTTCCTGTGCTGGATCTTTGAAAGCCAGAGAACCTTTTCGGTCTTTACCTTTCAACTTTGCCTCATCCGCAGAAGGAACTTCCTCCATGCCTTCAGGACTTGCCGAACGAAATGCAGAGACTTCTGGGGGCATATCCCAATCCTCCTGAGTCGGCAGTAAGCTCAAATTTTTGGATGCAATTGAGGGTCTTAGGGAATGGCAGGCTGATATCTCAGAGCTTATGATCTAGGTCGTTAGGATTGGTTCTTTGAAACAGACTATGACGGCGAATTCATGACATATTGATAGCGGACTAATTCCAGGAGCTGAGCGGCGTTGTCAGGCTATGTTTCACGGTCAAGGCTGTTCAGGCGATGAAATCCTGATGGTTGGCCCCACGGGCATGCATTAGCTGCTATTCCAAAATAGTTTAGCCTAACCCTAATTAGGTAGGTATGTGATGCGGCGGAGTGGGCGGTTGCCTATTGAATATCTTCCTCACAACCTAGGGTCAAATCCCATGCAATCTTCTTGGATATTTTAGTCGACCAAATGCAGCAAAAGCTCTTTCTGAACAGTATGTACTGCCACTTTCGATCAAGGTAAGTTCCAGCTATCGGCAGAAACACGTGTCAGACTATGGTTGGAGTAGGATCAGCAGTCCTGCAGCCCGCCGCAGGCAAGACGGGATCATTAAGGTATTGAGCCACGCCTTCGCCCCCACCCATAATATCTACCGGCTGATTCCTTATACCGTCCGCTTTGAATATCGAGTAATATCGGAAGACTTTGCACCATTCTTTGCTCAGTTCATTCCCTATTTTGTAGCAAGGCCGTCATGAGTTCGAATGAACAATGTCCCCATCTTGAAAAGGCAGGCAGCATTGATTAGTAAGACCAGCCATTCCACGTCAAACCAAAGCTAGCCCGCTAACCTATACGGTACAAGTTTCCAAGAAGCCTTCAACGACTATCGTAACCAGCTATCGACCAAACCGAAGAAGAAGCAGTTCATTGGCGACATTGAACTGAGTAATGGTAATGCGTCCGCCGATGAGCTTCAAGAGGCGGTCGAAGCTCTAGTAAGACAATGCGAGAACAAGAAGCTTCGCCAATTCTGGAGGAAATATCTGACGCCAGTTGTTAATGGCCTCGATGAGCTGTCGGGAGTGATCGGTGGGACTGGTACAGCTTTCTATGTATTCTTCAAAGGAAGATCACTAAATCAAGCTTTAGTGCAAGCCGTCTCGAATGTGCCTCAAGCCATGCCCCTAGCCATCGTTTGGGGTGGCCTTAAGTTCATGATGGGTGTGAGTGGTGGCCTGGAATCTCTGCATCGATCTATACTAAGCGAGATAACCTAGTGGGCTCAGCGTTTCAATACTATCTTCGAGCAAATACAAGATGAGCTCGAAAGCCTATCCGACCATATATTCCGGCTATCTTCATGTAAAGAGATCTACTCCATCACACCTTATAGTGCTCCGAGCGTCCAAAGGATCCTTGCCAGGTCATACAAGACAATACTACTCTTTTGGTATAGAGTCACTAAAGAGCTTCGGCGTAAATGTACGTCAATTCTCACCATGTACTTGCTGGCAATATCTACTTCACCGAGATCCACTAAAACCTTATAGCAATCACGCAGTTGGCTCGCGCATTGTTCCCAAGTGAGAAGTTGAAGAAGATACTTGGGCAACTCAACGAAGATGCCGAAGCCCTTGACAGAGTGTGCGAATTTGCTGAGAAAGAGCTACAGAGTCAGTCCAGAGGGCTGGTGAAGGATATCAAGACAGAACTGACAGACGAGCGTGTTGAGGCAGCCATCGAGCGTGCCGCAGCTGCGGAAGAAAGGAAGCTCAACGAGAGACGGTGGGAAAACTCGGATGAACAGCAAAGAATAGCAGTGCAGCATCTCAAGGAACTGATTGAGAGGCAGGAGCTCGTGAGGATATCCATCGAGAACGAAAACGCGACTCGCAAGCGTCACGAGCGTGGTAAGAAGTTGAAATTACTTCTGACTGGGAACATGGTTAATAAAATCTTAGAGAATCGCAGGAGGCAGGCGATCGGCTCCATCAGAGGTGACTCCAGCCGAAGCGTTGACTTGCTCCGTGACATGATCAAAGAACGCCATCCAAGTTCATGCGAATGGCTCTTCGGCTCTCCGGAATTCCGCAAGTGGAGTGCAGACCAGTGTAAGACTCCAGTATTTTGGCTCAACGGCAGGCACGGTGCTGGTAAGTCATTTTTGTGCTCAGCAGCCATTGAACAGATACGCCGAAGCACCAACGCTCCGACTACGGCGATCCAATACTTGAAAAATGGAGCGGAGATCTCGAAATCACATATTTTACAGAATATAGCCTACCAGATGACCAAAGCGTTGGAAGCCGTGAGTGACGACGTACCCGACTACATCATCTCGTTGATCGAAGAGTGTAAGGACGACTCGAGCCATTTCGATTCTCTGGTTTCTTGTCTCTTCTCGGAGTGTGAAAAGACATATGTTTTTGTCGATGGTCTTGATGAAGCGTCTAATAGCTCAGATATTCAAGCCCTTGTTCAATTTTTGGTCGAAGAGGCAACCAGAACGCCCAACAAAGTAAGAGTTTGGTTTGGTAGCCAACCTCTGCCTCAGATAGAAGAGTACATGAGAAAGTCGCATGGCAACCATCTAGTGGAAAAAGCAATGCAGCTGATAGACACGAAAGCTGACATCACTACGTACTTTGAGTCCGCGATCCCAGAGTCGGTCAGCAACGGAAGCGAATTTGCCCGCGTTCTCGTGCAATCATGCATGGAGACAGAAGTGGAGGGTAGCTTCCTTTGGGCCAGTTCAATGATCTCTGACCTCAAGGAGAAGGCTGAAGATGCGGACGATATGATACGGCTTGCACTCCGCGGTCTGCCAACGAGAATGGACGATATATACCGGGGCATCATAGAAGGGTACAAGAAACAGGACAGGACAAGGAAATTACTTCATTCGAACTTACCCCTCTGGAGGTAGGACTTACGTAAGACACTTGACTTTGGCACTCATGCTTATCTCTTGCAGGATTATCCTTTCCCTGTTGACCTATACCAAACGGCCTCTTCGTCTCCTTGAGTTGAGAGAAGGTGTCGCAATGCTTCGCTCTGCCACAGGTGAAGATCTTAGTACTTCCAAATTTGTGAGCCTGACTGCGATACGCAAGGAATGTTCACGGCTAGTGAGATTCATTCAAACCGGAGACAGCGACGAAGACGGTACGCTTGAGCTGAATCACTCGGCTGTGTTTGCTTTTCTTCGAGAGAACTCGGACACAAGCGAAATCGCCTCGGAAGAACAAGTCGTATCACCAAATCTCATCTGCGATCTCTGTATAAAGTACCTTTCTCAACCTCGCTACTCCAAGTTACTGAGGAGGGAAACTCATTATGAGTTTGCAACATGGTCGGGAGAAAGTGTCTTGGCCCATCAGCTGCTCCTCTACACAGCCAAGTATTGGTATCGTCATTGTGATGAGGGGGCTATGTCGCTTGCCCACAATGAGCGGCTCCGCCAATTCATTTTCTCGCAGAACTTCTATACTTTAATCCAGGTCCAGAGCTTGTCGATCATAGGACATTTTCTGCTCAGTTTTGACAGGATCACAGGCCAGCCTAGGATGATGAAGAAAATCTTACCTGCGTGCGCAAAGGACGTCAGTGACGATACCGCCCAGATTCTGCCTCAATTCAGTGACTTCCTCTACGAATGGAGCGAATTTTTGCAACTTGGGCTGACTTCGGAATTCAATGGGGAGATTGACCGGTGTTTCTGGAGAGCACTAGGACCAGCGCACTTTCTTCGCCTGGGCCCAGAAAGATACCACAGCTTTCATTTTATGTCCCCGCAGACGACCTCAGAAGTCAGTGCTGTGACTCAGAATTTATGCTTCTTTCATGCTCTTTCACCTGATGGGCAAGATCTTGTACTCTGTAGAGTCCAACCAAGCAAGTACGTCGCCACGCTTGCGGATTATGATGTTACGATATTGACTGTCAGCAGGAAATGTGAGGACGACGCATTAAGGCTCTCGGTAGAACGGTGGTGCATAGATGGCACAAGAACCCCATATCTTGTTGAGACTACCTCTTTCAACGTCCCTTGCGAAGACGTACAATGGTCGCTCTACAGCACACCATGTTCTCGTAAGCTAGCGTTTGTACCTCGGTCTACGTCTACCATCAGCCCGAGTGGTTTTGCTTTGCTCGATAGACGATCTGGCCTTCGGGTTGGGTCCCGCGTCATGCTAACGAGATCCAACTTTCACAGCTTACACGACATACATTCTGAATCCACACCCTCTCAAGCGACGGCCTCGGGAAATAGGAGTGAAATATTGTCAGACAATACAGTACCGGACGCCGAGACTTCAGATCTCCGTGCAAATAGGATGCCTAAGGACACCGCTATCTTAAAAGAGTATTGCGAAGAGATTGCGCATCAAGCAAACTTACTCGTGATTTGCAGGAGAAAAATACCAAAAACAGAAATTACAAACATGGCACCAAAGGAAATGAGCCGCCATAGCCGACACAGCCATAGAAGACGCGGTCTCTCAGATTCTAGCGGTGGTGACTCCAGTAACGGCGACCAGGAAAGTGGTTCCGATGATGGTGCAAATGATGCAGGAGGGCCGGCATTTTCGGACGCAAGTTCTCTGAAGTCCGCTGCATCAGCTGCATCAAGCGACACTCTAAGATCAGCTTCTGAGGATAGTGAAGGCTCAGATGAGAACTCGTCCGATATCGAATCTGGGACCGCTAGTTCATTGTCAGATGACTTCCAAATGGTATCAGACTCCGAAGAAAGTACCGACTGCCTGGATCTTCGTTCGCCATCTGAAGACATGGACGAGGGAGACGCTAGTGGGAGTGATTCAAGGTCGCTTCTGTCTGTGGATACCTCAGACTCGTCGGATGCAGAAGTTCACGATACATTGATTGATGGAGAAGATAAGGATTTCGGCAGCCACTACGAGTATCCCGTAGGTATAACCGGCCAACCACAAGCTCGCGAAAAGTTTTGCGACTCATGTGGCGAGTTGCAAGAAAAAACCTGGTATCACTGTGCAGTATGTCACTATAAAAACTATGATATATGCCATGACTGTGTGAAAATGGGCCAGTGGTGCTTGAATAAGGGGCATCAGCTCTATGAAGAGGTCTCGGAGGTGGGTGTTGTGTCGGTCATTTCCTGGAGTCACTTTGTCCTTGGACAGGAGGTGCTCATCTTCGACACAGCATCGACAATGGAGAAGCCAATATTTACCCACTCTCTGTCCGAGAGCGCTACGCTTCATCAGTCCGCACCAATTATTCATCCTCTGGTGCCACTCGTGGTATGGCCAATCTGCGCTGAAAAGCTCCTTTTCGCAGATACAAGCAAAATAATCTCAAGCAAGAAGCGATCTTTCTCGTTGCAGCCGTTCAAAGCGACATTAAGCAAAGGTACGCTTTTCCTTTTAGACCTACTGTAAACGTGGAGTCCGGTAACCATGATCTGTGTAGCACGTCAAATCAGTATCGACCTTTATTTCTCTCCGTGCGGCACTTTCCTTCATGTGGGAAGTGTCGAGGCTATCCAGCGCAAGTCGAAAGGTGTCCCCCGTACCCCGAGAAGTCTTCGGGAGAAGCACTACGACCTGGCGTTCCACGTCACCACCATGCGGCTATCACCTATAGATCCAGCCAGAGGTCGTCCCACCATAATTTCAAGGCAGTGCCATGCCCTGGGCGTCTGGACCAAACCCTTCGTGTCGACATTGCCATATTCATGGACATGGACACCGGCAGCAACGTACTTTACAATGACGGGCCCCAAGCTACGGGTCTACCGTATACCCCTAACCTCGCCTCACGGTGTCTTAGCCGAGAAACAGGCAGCGGCAAAATGGGCCAAACCATCCTGCTGCACGCCTGCTCTCATCACGACGCCAAGTGAGACTATTTTCCTTCCTCGTTCCGCTCGAGAGCGATCTGTACACTTCTTCCCGCCACGAGAGCCCTCGGCCGATGAGAAATCACAGAGTAAGACGCCAGCTAGTGGGCGAAACTCGACACTGATCATCGGTCCACGTTATGGATCCAAACCCTCACCGCCGATCGGAGTGTATCTCAGCGAGACCGACTTGGGGCCCTGGATCAATATATATGACAAGGAGGGTGAGGAGAGAATGAGACCACCAAAGCGTAGGTTCACGGGGGCATTTGAAGAGTTTGACGAAGATGATGATTGCGATATTATTCCTTTTGATGATGGGTGTTAGATGTAGATATTACGTATTCAAAGAACCTATGTATCTCCTGTCTGATCGGAAGATACTAGAATGCAAGACCTACGTATTATAGTTATAATAGCACTCATAAATAATCATCTCACGTTACTCAACCACCGTCCAGAAAAGTCTAATCTCAACACCTAATACAGACCCGAACGAATATATCGCACCTCACTAACTAACCCCCCTAGACTACTACAGTTTAGCAGAAAAGCTCATCTCATCTCTGTGGGTGACGAACTTGTCAGTACCCTTTTTCCTAACCAAAACCTCTCCAATTTAATCGCACTCCACTTCAAGTCGCTCTGTAGCACCCTATCTCAATATTATTCACTACTCCCCTCATCTTGTACCGGCAACACTCTCACTCACGTATATACTTCGCGGGCTGATCCCGTGCCCCGCCATCACCACCGCAGCCACCTCCACGAAGCAAAAAGGCCAAGGGAACGGCTGCGCCTGGCGGCAATGGACGCGCGCCTTGCCAAACGCAAGGAACAGCTGTACGTCCGGGTGTTCGCACAAGACGTATGGCTAACCTCGAAAATTCCCAATGAGGGTATGACAGAGCCTTGTCCGCCAAATACTATTCCCTTTGACAATGGTTGTCAGACGTAGATAGATACGAAGGGTTAAAGGATTTTATAGATCTCCTGTCCTACCAAACACAACTGGAGCGACGTAACCACAAGACATACGTACTATACTTTCAACAGCAGTCATGAATAATCTATCTCACGTTACTTAAACACAGCCTAGAAGAAGAATCTAATCTCAACACTAAACGTGAACCCAACGAATATACCGCACCTCACTAACCAACCCCCATAGATCACTACAGTTTAGCAGAAAACAGCATCTCATCTTATCCCCCCCGGCTCGCAAACGACATCAATAAACTCACTACTAAATCAAACACCCTTCAATTCAACCGCATTCCACTCCAAGTCGCTCCATAGCACCCTACTCCAACATCATCAATACTCCCCTCATCTCGAAGCGGCAACACTCTCACTCACGTAAAAGGTTCCGCACAGAACCCTTTCTTTCATTCTTTCCTTCCGTCTAAATCCAACAATGCACCACTTACGTACGATACAGAGTTTTTGTTCCATGCTACTCTTCCAAGCGACGAAATAAGTACATTACTTAGTAAAGCACAAAAAAAAACACGTGTGGGTCATATCTATACAAAGCAGCCGCCACGGAAAGAGAGAGAGAGAGGGAGAGACGGAGACTTACTTACATACCATCTTTGAGATGGTATGCACGAACACGAGGGCTGCTACTCTTCGCAATGCAAGTATATACTTCTTTCAATGATTGACCCAGCCACCCAGAGTCCCCTTCCTCTCCTCACTACCCCCTTTCCTTACCACCCAACAAATCCCCTTCTTTAGCTTCAAGGAAGCCATGCGTACTGGTTTACTTGGACCTAGCCAATGTGTTTTCAACATGCATGATTGCCAGAAGAAAGGGGGTTATGTATGTAGGTTCTTTCCGATGAGGAGAGGAAGGTGCGGGGATATGTTGGTGAATGGATGAGCGTTTGGGCGTGCTTGAGCTCTTTGCGTTATTCAAAAGGAGGAGAAGACGGGGAAGAAGGAGAAGAGGAGACCCATTCCGTATACGATATTCAGACCCTCTCAGAATACAACGACACATGAATTTCGGTAGCCAATTTGGACTCACGCTCGCGTGGACAGCCAGCCAGCAGTAACTGCTTTGCGGTACGCATCAGGTGATTCTCCCCTCTTCTTTACTTTCACTAGCTGACCAAGTAACTATCGCACGAAGAGTCAGAGAGTATTAAAGAAATCAAGGCAGCGAGTCAAGACAAGACGAGCATACTATGACTTGTGGGATAGACCCAAGGTTCGTCAATCCATACATCTTGCATAAAAGCTCGATTCCTCCTTGCTTGCTTCTTTGGATTTACTTGAGCAGAGCCACCGTAACACTGACGCAGCGCCTGAATCCCAAGAAAGAAAGAAATCACATGCGTTCTTTCAATATCTTTGTTTGGAACCACCCTAGACGTTGTACCGACATCGCGCTTAGCGCTCAAAACACTTGATGGGACCCCAAACCATTGACTCTTGACAACCTCATATCCTGTTGTGTTAACCGTTCCAGCCAGAAGGGAATTTGCTGACTTTTGCAATGCTGTTCTGATGTGTTTTCTGTCTTGATCGATTTCCATGCCGCACGAAAAGGCGATGTGCATGCGTCATCGCTTGTACCTGACTCTGCCGCGATGGTGCCTGCTAAATGCCAAGTGTCCGCTGTCTTGCGCGTAAGCTGAGCCTTGGGAGACCTTCCTCCGCCACTTCCCATCCCCCTCTAGCAGTACACACCGTGGTATATCTGGTCTTATCTCACATATTGAGGATCTTCTGCCGCACGCCAATCAAACTTATCCCATGGCAGGAATGTGAACAGGTCGCCCCAGTAGCACCTGGATTCTCATCTGGTCTTTTATCCTCAATCTCGGCCTGTATTCTGGAGTCGTCTTTCCGCAAACAATGTCTCCGCATACGCTACGCAAGTCGTTATGGTTCATACCGTTGATGGCCGTGCTCGCGCGTTGCTCCGTGGAGTTCTTCATAGATCAAGCGGTCGATCAGTGCTGGAAAGGCAGTGATGTCATAACGTGTGAATACAATACCAATCGTGGTGGCCTATGCGCTTACGCTCAGGAGGCGATGAAATTGTGGTGCTGCCCGGCGATGGCCCCGTACGTACTACATAGCCCGTTGCCCTCGCGATGCCGGGATCATGACTTGAGAGAGCTGATATTGTGCCCGACGCCTAGATCATGCTGGGGTCGTGGTGAACCCTGCACAGGTGGTTCATTGGGAACTCCGGGTCCCGGTCAGATATCCTGTTCAGCCCAAGGCGCTCGTAAGTGATCTTCTTTCCCCGTCTGATCCCGCTATAGCTGAATTTTCACACGTTAGAATGGTGTTGCAACCAAGAGTACGAGGTCTGCACATGGGATAAGAGTCAAACCAATACCTGCGTAACCAACTTCGCCAACGAGAATGCGAACATCCCGATAGCGGAAGCAAACTCAGTCGAATCTTTATCGGCCTCGGCTATGTCCAATGCGAGTCTTCTTTGCACGGTGTCCAGTACCCTGACTACAATCCTGAGTCCGACCTCAATCTTGAGTCCGACCTCGATCCTGAGTCCGACCTCGATCCTAAGTCCGACCACGACCCCGAGTCCGATCACGATCTTAAGTATGGCTACGATCATAAGCCCGACCACTGACCTAAGTCTGACTACGGTCTTGAGTAAGACTGTTTGCGTCTTCTGATCTCGCGCAGGCTTTTGCTAACTCGGCGCGCCAGCAACGACCTCAGCACCCCTGCCAGCGTCGGCGAGTCCAAGTATTTCCAAATCCACATCAGCCCTGGCCCCTGGTGCCATTGCCGGCATCGTCGTTGCGACTATCCTCACTGTTGCCTCTATCCTAGCGCTCCTCGTATACAAGAGAATCATACGTGACAGAAAAATATTGAACAACGAGGTGCAGCCAATGAGATTCCCAAAAATAACCATGGTCCCTGGGGTTGGCGATCATTCCCAGAACTCGGAGCTCTGTGGGCAGAGAGTAGAACAGGAGATGCCAGCTCAAGAAATGAGGCACGAGATGTTCTGAACCATCAGCGAAGTTTCTATGTTCTCTTAGAGGAATACTTAGCTTTCATGGTCTCGTAGAGATCAGATGTGGCGATGAACCACCTGGATAGCGAAGACTTCAATATGTACAATACAATGGGCCGGTGGCCGAAGTGCTGTCGCTGCCGGCAGGTCCGGCTTCGGACGGCTGCTTTTCAATGAAAAATTTCGGCAGAGCCGTTCCAATCGATACAACATACCGGTCTTCCTTAGACAAAAGCTTCACAACACTCGAACGGTTCTTGTTGGCTATCAGGGCGTTTACGATAAAGCACGGAAGTCCAAAACCCATAGTATCAATACCCAGTCCTCTCATGTTATTCGTCTTCACATTTCGAAGGGACTGGATGAGCCATTCACGGGGTTGTCGATGATGCGATGTAGGTATAGTAAGCCGTTCAATCGTTGGCCTTTGCGGTGGGACACCAGGTATCGTCGGGATGCCGTGGGTTGCGAGGTTCCTAGGATTAAGCTATCAGGCCGCTAGACCAGGTTTTGTAAGAAAGACTCTAGAATCGTGTTCCACGGGCGGTGCTAAACCAGCGTCCTGCGCGTCAGGGAAAGGCTCGTCAAGGACCTTGATCCTGACGTCGTCGTCTGTCACTGCTCGCATCTAATATTCAACAGTTCCCGCGGTATCCATGGTAGTCCCTTTCGATCACCTTCACTGCAGCCTCGTGAGCCAGTAGCCCCAAGGTGGCAGCATAGGGTTGTAGTCGTAACTCAACAGTGAATGTATTAGCAAAAATCTCCCCTAAACGCCCGATCCACAGGCTTGGCATTTTTCAGCCCTGTTGCGGGACTAGGGACTGAGTAAGCTAAACCTAATGAAGCTAATCGCACCCTTCAATATCCTCAAAAATATGCCACAAACCACGGATGATGATGCCAATTACTCCTGATTCAAGATGGCTTGATTGTCATTGGCCTGATAGAAAGATATTGGGTTCCAATACTCCGTAGTCCTGTCAGTCAATTGCCTGTTGGGCTCCCTAGGGGTTCATTACACTCGCCCTGTCCAATCTTCACACCATTTGAGAAACCATGTCTGCACCCTCCCGGCTCCGACCTGATATCCGGAATCCACCGAGTCTTTGAAACGGCCCATATCTATTTCTGGAGCTAGACTACGAAGTAGTAGAATGCTTGCCCCAAGGATGAAACGGCTCCGGCCGAAACGACAGCTCTCCTCCATCCGTCCCCGAATTGTTCTTGTCCCCTAAGCCCACTTCTTCCGACCAGATTCCATTTGCATATCCATTTGCATCTTCTCGATCGTCAGCGGTAGAGTGTTGATGCACCACCATTCCACTCGCTACACGGAAAGATGTAGAAGTTGCTCCAGGCGATCTCGCGAGTGCTGCAAAGGCTGCATAGACGATATTTGTTGCGTTTTCGACGACAGCTTCAGCTTCAGCTTCATCCTCAACCTCATCGCCGTCTCCCACATTCCATGTCTGCAAGAAAAGAATCGTCATAAGGATGCTTAGAGCAACAGCAAGTGCTAGCACCACCAAAACACCGATGGCTGGACTAATGATTGGAGCCATGAGAGCGATGCATGGTGTAGCGAGTATCAAGAGGGTAGTCGTTGCTGATGCTGTACCGAGATGTTCGATGAAGCAGTCTGCAAAGACTGTGGAAGTCAGCGTTATTCCGGTACGGTGTTGACCAGGTATGTGTACAGATGCTTGACAGATAATTTGCTAGGTAAGTCCAAATGGATACCGTATTCAGTGAAGGTACAAAGTTGGGTAAAGAGCTTGGTTGATGGACGCCCACAACGTGTTGAGGTTTGAAAAGAGTATTGGGAGATGCAAAGGCTTGCGGAGAAAGTTGGAAAGAACAAGGAATGTCTTGCATACATGTAGTTTCATCTGTAACGCCTATGTGTGGATACGTGACAACAAAGGTGTCGACACGAGCAAAGGTATAGCCAAAGGACATGGTGTCAAGCACGCGCATCAGACCTTCCCGGTACTTGTAGAACACGAACTGAAGCAAGTCAAAGACCTTGACCATGGACGTGATTCCGCAAGGGTGGCCTAAATAACCACAAAGTTGCACTTACCATGTCAAGGTTCAAACACAGTCTGTTCTCATGCAGTGGTTGCTAATTCGCCCTTAGCTCCCAATTTCCAGGACTAAGTATCCCCTTAGCAAACCCACAATGACTCTCACCCCAAATATATCATAAACATCCCTCGCCGCATGCTTCAGCTCAGCTCTTTCTGTACGGATTCCGTGGTTACTTGACCCTTCACCCCTGGCTTCAAACCAGCCCTTGGGATGGATGAACGACCACGTTCCCCGCAAAAGGATGCTACTTAGACAAGCCATCGGTTCCACTTTGGTATGTCCACTGGGTGGCGGGCACAGCAACTGCTTCCCGCTTGTCTTTAGGTGTAGACATTCGGATAATGCCTTCCGTATGGGAGAGCTGATATGTCTGTCGGACTTCCCTCCTTCGAAATCTAGGCCTGCAGCGTAAATCTGGATTGGTCTGTCCGCATATGGAGATCATAGGGGTGTTCTTTATATATGTATATATATTGAGTCCGTGCTGCTAAGGTCCCCAGATGGATCAGGTTTGACGATGGGGAACCCGTGTTCTCGTACATTTCTTCTTTGCGAACATCGAATTCGAGGCGTTTGAATTGTATTCGTCCATAGATTCCGTTCTGGAGTTCAGGAGTTGTTCCACGAAGCTTTACTGTGCGGCTAAGACTATGGGTACCGAGGGTACTTGAAATTCCCTGAGAAGACGTGCAGAGGAAGTTTTGGTGTGAGGAGTGGCCCCAGTGCCGGCGCCATAGGGTGGGAGAGCGGATTGTCATGAAGATTGTGTAGGACGCCTGAGATAAGAACACAAGGTTAGTTAGGCACACTCCATATCTTTGTTTGGAAGAGACAGGACCACTTGTACCCTTGGGGGAAACCCGCCCTTCACCATCAACTCTTATAAGCTCCTTGCAAAGTTTGAACTCCATGTCACCTCCCCAGCTCTTCATTTGCTATCTCTTCTCTCCTGCTCTTTTAACCAAAGCTGACGACATGCAATGCGTACTGCTGTGTTGACCCGTTCCTATCCCGTGCGTAGCCTATAGGAGCCCAGGAGGATTTGAAACCCATCGACATGTTGAAGACGAGCAGCTTGCTATCGCGAGATAGGTCACGGTCTTTAGTAATGAGAGACAGAAGTCCACCAGTGAACTGGAGGAGAGATGCTGAAGGCTCGACCTTCAGATGCGCTCAAGTGACAATAGGTAGGACATTGGCACGAAGACTTGTATCAATCTGTGAAGGGACTAAGGGAATCTGAGCTTGTTGCCAGTCCATTCATGCGTTGAGGGTGCTCTCAATAGTGTTCGCGTTGGTTTGGTCGATGCGAGTAGGATGGGTGAGTGGACAGATATCTACTCCTTAGTGAAATTCTATTTCCTTAGTGCAAAGTTTGACAAGTCGCGTAGGAAGAAGTTGTCTGAGCATCTCGAATCGAAGCTTCTCTATCAGCAACACTACTATTTCACCAGAGTGAATGTTTCTGTGTCCGTCCAAGGGCCATTCACTGTTGAGACTGAACTAGCGAAGAAAAGGAGACCAGGGCTGCCTAAGAGGATTCTCTGGATCAACTTGGCGCCTTGATGTGTAGACCCCATGACGCCTTAGATGTATGAATCGGAGTTGCTACTTGTTCTGACCCCTCCATGGCATGATCTATCACGCACTGCCACAATCTCCCTTCACCCTGCCCCAACGTCCTCTCCATCGACAACCGGAGGTCTTTATCGCAGACTGCAATTTCAGCTCCAGTCGAGTTTTCATTTCCTTCATTCTCCACAAAGCTGGAAACCATCGGGTGGGATGATATTCACGCAAGGGATGCGACGTGTCACCGACTCTTGCATGAAGCAAGGGATCCATGTGCTGCGTCTACCACTACCACATACAGAAAAGTGGAAACCTCCGCCCTCCATCTCGCTTGAAATTTTAGCAAGCCTCAAGGGGCAAAGTTGTTGACAACGCATAGAGAAGGCACTCCTACAAGGCCTTCTCCAAGTTCCAGAGATTCAGCTACTATACGCCACTGCACTGCTGCAGGACTCCCCTAATTTCATGACTCGACAACATTACGTTAGCCTCGTGAGCATACTCATGATCAACAATGATCGGGAATCAATTGCACCTTGAAATAGGTTGGTCGGTGCTTGAAGGACTCCGGTAATGCCGGCAGGCAGTAGACCATTCTGGACGAGGCTGTCCGTCCGCTAAAATACGAAGTACCTTAGGGGGGGAACTTGGATGTTGCATGCCGCCGTTTTCGCTTTATCTAATGCACGAGGTGTATGGGATGATTCACATGCGGGCGTATCGTGTTGTCGCCGCCCGAGAAGGTAGACTTATCTTTCTTCGCTTCACCTCTCAGAAATGTGCCCCACCCTTGAGTCCTATCACAGAAGCACGCCGTTGCGCTGCGCTCGCAAAAACTCCTACACACAGCCTCATCCAGCTCCACATCCACCCCATTCCAATCCCATACATCCTCACTTCCGACCCCTTCAAACCCACCGAAATACCACCACCACGCCTTCCCCCTACCTACCCCCTACCCTCTACCCTCTGCCCTCCACCCTCTACCTCTCCTTCTTCTTAGCCCCTCAAACCCCCTTCCTTGCCACCGCCTACCCACAGCCTCGTCTCCCATCCCTCCCACCTACGCACCTGCACAAAAGCCTCGCAGAACACACAAACGCGCCCGCAGCCAACCATTCCGCACACAGACGTAACAAGAAGGAAGCGCATATCTTGCCATCATACCCGACATCTTCGCCAGGGCAGTTGCCCTAAAATCAGAGGAATGGGATTGGATGGGATCGCATAGAAGCGGAGATATAGCAGAGCAGAGTATCGTAGGCGATGAAGATATACAGAAAAAGCGGACCCATATCGAGTATACCAGTCGATGCCAGGAATTATCTACGTACAGTACTTCAAACTCATCAATTACTCTACCACGCTCTTATCTGATTCTCAAATGTGCCTACTCATCCCCCACACCTCAAGCATACCAATTTCTCACGTACTTCCCAACCCCAAACACCAATATCTCGTTCACATCTCCATCGTAAGAAAGGCACGCGCACACACACACACACACGGTTCTTGCGTACCTAAGGTACCTACTACCTACCAACCTCCCCTCCCCTCCCCTCCCCTATCCTATCCTACCTATCCTATCCTACCCAGCTACCAAACCTACCCCACGTAACTTATCCTGACCTACCTACCTCCCCTCCCCTCCCCTATCCTATCCTCCAGCTGACCTCCCCTCCCCTCCCCTCCCCTTCCCTGCCCTCCCCTAACCTATCCTACCTACCAACCAAACCTCCCCCACGTAACCCATCCTATCCTATCCCATCCTCCCCTCCCAGCCAACCTCCCTCCCTCCCTTTCCCATCCCCATAACCAAACAAATCCAACAACAGCAAGAAAATCCCAGCACAAAAGAAAAGGTCCCAACATAGAATGAATATATATATATACGGCCCAACGAACGAACGAACGAGTACGCGTAACTGGGGTGGACGTATTCTTGTATGGGGAAAGGAAAAAAAGAAAAAGGCTGATATTTATGCAGCAGGTCGAGGGAAGGAGGGAGGGAGAAGGGGGATGAGGAGGGAGGGAGTGTGGGGGGAGAGGAAGGAAGGGAGGAAAGGAGGGGGGGGGGGAGGGAGAGGGGAAGATAAGGAAGTGTGGGGGAAGAGGAGGGAGTGAAGTGAAGTGGAGAGGTGAGGAAGGAAGAGAGGAAGAGAGGAAGAGAGGAAGAGAGGAAGAGAGGAAGAGAGGAAGAGAGGAAGAGAGGAAGAGAGGGGAAGGGAGAGAGGGGAGGGGGGGTAAGGGGAGTCCGAAGAAGCGCTGCTGCAGACAGAGAGTGGATCGAGTTGCGGTATGCGAAACAGCTGTTATAAGAGTGTAAGGTATCTATTAATCAATCATGCAGCGAGCGCGCCGTATAAATGCTACGGATATCTGGTTGCTTGAAATCAACCCCCTTGTTCAAGTCAAGTTGAGGAAGTGGAAATGTAAGATAGCCAAGGTAAGGTAAGGTAAGGTAAGGTAAGGTAAGGCAAGTAAGGTAAGTAGCAAGCAAGCAATGAATGCCCCGTTCATCATCTCCTAGCTGCGCTCTTTCATCAAACACCGATCGCTTATGCAGATACAGAAGAAAACCAGAAAAAAAAAGGGGGGGGGGATGCATGTGTGTATGTGGTTGGCGTGGTCGGTTGTAAGCGCTTGATTTGGAGTTCGAACGAAAATAATGAGTAAGGTATAACGATAGTGAGGCGTAATGCGAAAAAAAAGGCATACAGATCTTTGGTGATGAGAGTGTGGTCTTTATTTTTTTTCCTTCGAAAGGGAAGGGAAGGGAAAGGAGAGAATTAGTGGGTGGGGGCCAAATGCCCAAAAAGCGCAGATGACCACATCAGCAGCTGACGGACGCGACACCACCACCACCACACCACACCACACCACACCATCAGAAAACAATGATAGTATCACCGAATGTGATGCACATATCGTCTGATGTATTCCTGCCTCCTGGTCGATTCCAATCATTCTTCCTTGAACCGCATCAAGTCCGGTTCATCATCCACGTCCGAATGATGCCTTTATTGCGCATCACCCATACCACCCGAGGATACGACATCGGTGTTGAGAAAGGCAGTAAGGTCTTGCGATGCGCGACCTGGCAGACCCAAGGTGGCTGTAGCCTCGCTCAACTCTGGTGGCGCATATTGACTAGCGAAGAAAGTGCTCGTGCTCGTGCTCGGGCGCCTGGGGAAGTAATGATTTGTCGAGGCAAGATTATCTTCTGTGAGAGCCTCGCTAGATCTGCGGTGGCCGATGCTCGAGAGAGGGTAGGCTGATGGAAGGCCAGGGATAGATACTTGAGGGGCGAAGGGTGAGTTGAAGGCATCGCTGGGAAAGTACTGGGGGCTTGGTGCTGAGACGGCGTGGGAGTACGCGAGGCCGGGGGCTGATGCTTGCGACAAAGGAGAGTAGCTGGGTAGACCATGTGATGCAGTAGGTGGTGAGAGTGTACTGGACTGGGGTGTTTGGGCGTATGCGGTTGAAGGCGTGGAGCCGGATGGAGAGCGAGAGGATTGTGCGCTGCGTCGGCCGGCGCGTGCTTCTGACTGGGCTCTGTTGAAGCTAGGAAGTGGTTGTGCTTCGAGGGGCTCGGGGAATGGCCATGCAGACTGATACAGGTCAGTAGTGTGATTGTCATTGACCAAAGGGATGGGAGCATACATATTTGCTGATGATCTTCTTCAGAGCCTGCTCGAGCATCGTCCATTGGAACACCTTCAGATCCTTGGTAATGTTTCGAGCTTGTGGGTTCGAAAAATCCATTACGAGCCTAAAGAAGCTCTCGCTGTCGTCATCGCCTTTTGAGAGAGTCTCTGGTCTGTAGGTTTCAAGGTTTCGACGAATGCGATTCTTCTCTTCAGTCTCAAATTTGGCCTGGACATCAACCAGCGTTTCCAGAAGCAATATCGTATCGACACTGGTAACGTAGTACTCGTCGCGCTCTTCCCAATAGATGCAGCTGATGCGCCGTTCATTCCTCTCGTGGGACACAGGTTGCTCGTCTGCTCTGACCGGTCTGAAGTAGGTATTGATCGTAGCCCCGTTCTGTTCCCTCCGGAACCGGACTATCCTTCGCCTCGCAGCACGCTCTTCCGGGCTCCAGTTCGCTTGCATTGCATCCAGACTCCCGTGGAGTTCAAGTACGGCCTGCCTTGCGTACCGCATGTACGGATTGAGGTTACCATCCGAAGAAGAGCCTGCAGGCGTCGTACGTGGACTGGGTTGCGGGATCTTAGATGTCCGTATGAGTCTTGGGTTAGCTGGAGGCGGGGATGGTATCGAAGAGACTTGTAAAAATGGTGCCGGGTTTGGCTGGGAATTTCTGCCAGACTGATATCCTGCTCCGTACGAAGAAACCCATGACGAAGTCTGACCTGTGGGAGATCCCATCAGAGACTGTGCAGTAGGACCATCGCCGATCAGACCTTGTGGCCCCATTATGTTCGCCCCATTCCGTAGACTCTGCTGAAGTTGCGACCTCCCATAAGCGGTGTACTTTCTCTGCATGGTGCTGAAGTCGAGACTCTGTGGGTATGCTAAATTTGCGGACGGATAGGCATTTGACCCGTGCTCTTGAGAGAGCATGTTCCTGTTTTCCGATGGTATTGTACGCTTCGTCGGCCGAGGGGTACCTGATGGCTCATCGGTAACCTTTCTCTTGCGGGAGGCATTTTGGGAGAACGAACGATGTTCCAACTGCTCGCCATCTTCATACACCCATTCACCAACGTCAGTCGAGCTTACATCGAGGCCTGACCGGTCCTGGAGCTGTAGACGTAGTGGGACGCTCAACGTTGAAGATCCCGTCTCCGAGTGGGCTGGCGCGCTTGCCAAAAGCGAGTACTTGTAGCAAGCATCCGGGTCTCCAGCCTGCAGACGATTCCAGACGGCGGGGACTGAACACTTAGCAAACATCAGATTTGCAACTGGGGTGGTAGACGATAGCAAGTCGCTGCTTGATTCAAGGTATACATAGACCTGAGTTCCTTTGGTGCCTCTTCCCGGACTGTAGGCCGACACCCGCAAAGCTTTGAGGAGCTCAAATTCATGGTAGGTTGATGCTGTTGCCTCAAACGTCGCACGCGGCTGATAAATGGCGCTAGCTCCGTAGTTCATGTGATCACTTTGTGGGTCATACGCCGGTGAGGCTTGCTGCAGCCGGGGGCCTGACGCGCCCGGTAGGGCGTTCTGCAGGTACATTGGATCTTGCGAGGCTCGGGGCGCATAGTATCCGGTGAAGCTAGAATATGCCTGTGGTGGTCTTCTCGCATGATATTCTGCAAAGGTAGATGTCAGTCTGTAATGCATGCTCGCATGTTGATGCACATCACAAGATAAGTCCAAAGGTGACCGAGACTCTGAAAGTGGCGGTGTTGTCGAAGCGGGGCAACTGACCGTCCACAATGGCATCCTGAGGCTTCCCGTATCCCGACATAGGCAGCAGGGCCGCCAAATCAGCCTTGGCCAGTAGATCCTCCTGATTCCCGCCAAAAAGGCCAGTCTCCGCCAATTCGTAGTGATCGCCGACGATGACTGGGGAATGGCGATTCTGCAGCTGCAATCGCACGCATTAGCATGTTGATCTCCTGAACACTCCAAGTCTAGCCACAGGTGATTCGCTCGTGACAGCTACCTTATTCAGCCGCGAGAAGCAGCAGTAGGAGTTCTCACAAGTTTCAAAGGGCTACCATGTAGATGGTATGTTACGGAGGTGGACGCAGAGAAGGGTGGGTTCGGTTAAAGGCATTCCTCGGTTCAAGTCGGACGTCCTAAGAATAGAGGAGCACAAGCGAAACGAGTGTACTTACTTCCAATGCTGAGAACACGAGGAAATCCAGCTTGACGGTGCTGGCGGTGTTGATCTTGGAGGGGGTCGTTGGGGGAGGAATAAGCTAGGAGGGTTGGAAAAAGGAGGTGCCTTTCTGTCTTTATGTAAGGGAGTGGGAGGCTGGCTGGCGCGGAGGTTGTTAATTTCCAGATGGAAAATGGACGCTTGGTGTTGGCAGCAGCAGACCATAGGTAAAGGTAAAGCTGCTGAGATGCAGAGATCGAATTTTGGATCTTTTTGGTTCATGCCAGTGCGACAAGTGTTCGCGCGTGGTCTAGTACGTCCGTCCAGTACCGAATAGGGTGAAGGTCTCGGAAAATATGATGGAATCACACGATTTAGACCTAAGTCAGTGTATGAGAGTGATGATGGATTTGGAATAGTTTCGCATCGCTGCATCAAAATGTTGAAGTTGCTTACCTTGGAGGAACAGGGGCGAATATCGTGATGGATGGTTTGGGCCAAATCTCCAGATTTACACGAGCCAGTATTTGAAATAGATTGGGAGGTCTGTTTCGGAAAGGAGGTATAGGGTATAGAAGAGAAGGAAGAAGATGAGAAAAGACAGGCAAGGGGGTTACAGTACCTTCTTCGATTGAGCGCGTTGATCGTCTTTCCATGAAAATTCGAAACCAACGGATTTCCAAGTTGATGAAGCTCAACAGACTATCTCGTTTAGTTAACTTTTAGGGATTATCCAGTGCATTTGGAGATTCGGAGGATTTCTCTGTCTCTGGGACGGCACGATAGGCTGCAAGAGGCGCAGAAGGGCGATTTGGGGACGTGCGCATATATCATTCCCACCTCAGGCCCTCAACGGAGATTAGATCCATTGTATTAAATTCCAATCGCCGGGTGAATAAAGAGAATGTATGTGGTAAAGCTTTAACCCTGCGGGTGGTGGGCAGCCCTTTGCTTCCATATCGGTTGAGGCCGCCTTGGAGATGACAGGCAGCATGAGAAGAAAGCCGGGAGAAAATAGCTTTCTGGCTATGCAAGCCATGGGTGGCGGAGCTGTCAGAAGTCAGGTCACCGAAAAGTAAGAGTACAGACAGTCAGCATAGGCAAGTTTCAGGAAGCCAGGGTGCTAATTGTATCTCTACATGCGGCCCCATTATCATGGCCTACAGGCCACGGAATTTGGGTTCTACACATCCAAGGCAGGGTCATGGATTTAGCCTAGTCCATTCTGCAGCCTGAAGTACAGTTACCTGGATAGAGTGACTGTCCGTTTCTAAGGTACTCTTCGTTTCAGAGATAGTTTGAGAAGCATGACCGCACCGCACAGGCTTAAAGGTGGTAGAAGAGGAGGAAGGGTACGGTTGATTGATTGGATAGAGGGTGGTAGGTATTTCGGTATTTTGATGCACGGAATGAAGTAGGTAGGAAGTAAGGGGCTAGGCAGAAACAGTAGCGGGACACCCTAGGAGCTAAAAATACCTTACCTTATATGCTCCACTAAGGTAATAGGAAGTTTTAGCGGCAAATTGCAACCTTAAAATTCATATTGAAAAATGTTCTTTTGTGATATATGTGATATATCACATATTTCAATACCAAATGCTCCCACTCAAACAGACGATATCCGTCTACATTGACGAGGATTATGATTCTCGGTACCGAATTACCAGGACCACGGGTTCTGGACCGCAGAGCAGCAAGAAGCACTCCTTCCCACAAGAATTTGTATTGCCATACCGCTCTATTCATCTTTCCTCCAAGCATTGCCTGTCCCGCGTGACCGCTCAGACTTTCACTTCTTACCCGATTACTCCCTCCAACTCTCTTTACCAATGGCGGTTGCCTTATTGCAAAATTATTCTACATGCGGGGAAAAGCTCAGCCTCACAAAAGCAAGCATACCAATGAGCTTTCCGTGCTCTACGTTTCAGGTTTCAACTGCTCCCCCCCTCCTAAAACCCTCATCCTTGTCGCCCCGGATCGTCTTGTGCCGATCACGGGTATCATCATGCAAAGCATATCATATCTGGCCATTTATCGCTATGAATAGTAAGACGGCCTCTCAACCAGTACCTTCCCCCCCCCCCCCATATATCCCGTCATTATGCGTTAAAAGTATGATCACACCAGCGAAAATCAAACATCCGCATCATTTTCACTGTGGATCTCTTACATTTTGGCAGGCTGCTACCCCGCTGTGATTTTTTGAGAGCTCGCTTTTCCCGCAGCGGGGAAATTCCCTGTCCTAGGACGCCGCGCAGAAGCTGGTGGATGGGATAATCCACTTTGGTACCCATGGACACAAAGGCATTTTTACTTGGGACCACTTTTGCTTTCGGCGCCGGTCGTGCCTTTGCGTATGGCCTTGGAAGACGACTTTAGTCGTCGCTCCATCGCTCGGCCCATGATCAAGTGCAAGTAAATCCTTTACCCCGAATACTTTTAATGCTAGGGATCTGAGGGCTCCTGGCGGGACGGATCGAAACATTCAAGCCCTGGTTGTTTCTGTCGACCCTAGGTACTTCGTCATATCTGGAGGCCATTGCCTTCCGATTAACTTTCATGCCGGGCTTGGCGGTAGGGATTCAACATCGGAACCTATACCAATAGCATCAGCTCATATGATTCCTTATCATGGCACAGACTACGTAGCAATCTGAGCTCAAAGTCGGTCTCTAGCCCATCGTAGCTACGCTAGAAGGGATGTTGACCAACTTTTTTGGCCACACATCTAATGCGGTAAGTCGTTTCAGCCTTCCTCACGAATGGAACCATGTGTTTCTGATAAGGATTCTTGCCGTGAAATAGATGAGAGTCTTCAGCAACGACTCTGGTTTACTCGGCTTGATGGTAGATCTATGACGAGTAGAGGGAGCCTCACTTTCCGTCAGCCAGTCAGCCTACTGTTCGTACACGGAGACGTAACGGCTTAAATAGCTACGCTAATGAAACCGCTACTTACCAGCGCTGCGCACTGCTCCCTCTGCGAGTAGCCTATGGGATTTGCAGCGCGTCAACTTCCTTGGACTTGCATGCGAACGGCCAAAAATTCCGTCAAAGATCGACCCAGTCAAGGTTGTCAGCATGAATATGCACGACCGTTACTGCCGAAGCTGCGCGATCCACGACTAAGTGACACTAAGCTCTATGCTTTTCTCCGAATCTAGCCGTTGCTCCAGGCATTGCATTAGCCTGATAATCTAGACCTCCACCATCGTACTTGTAAGCTGCCTGATTCTCTTTAAGGGTGTAAGGTATCTGCGTCATGGGTGGTACTATAGGAACGAAAGGAACCCTCGAGTCACTCAACCGAGGTGCTGCGATGATCACGCAAGCACACGCAGCCAGTTCCGAGCAAAACCATCTGACAGTCACACATTCAAGAACAGCTAACCGGCTCCGGCCTCTGGATTTGATGCCAAAACATTGACCCCGAGTCCCGTAACTCATGACTCATGTTCCGCGATTGCAGAAAACCTTCTCCGCACTTCCCAACGCACCACTATACTGATGCCGTTAGTGACAATCGCTCAGCCTGCTTAGAAGTATCTCAGCATCGCTTATACCCTCGGACTTCATACTCAGCCCCAAAGCACCACCCCGTGACGCAACATGCGCGTGGCTCGGGGATCAAAAAACTCCCCGCAGATTACATCCTTCCTCGCTCCTTCCTCGCTAACCCCCTCGATTCGATCTCGGAACTTCCCCCAATCGCAAAATTATCCCAAAGAAGAACATCATCAGCAGACGAACGAACAGCAGTACCCGGGCCTATCTATCTATCCATTTTATATCTCCGCAAAAACCGTCCGCGGCAAACAAAACACAAAAACAGTCCGAGCGAGCACCATGAAACAAAAAATCTACCTGTACTTTTCGTACTGGAAAAGAAAATGGTGGCTTTGCATTTCTCTCTCATCCTCGCATTGGTTGTGGGGGGCAAATGGTGACCTACCTACTTCGTACCTACCAACCCAAGTAAACGTCGGATAATTAATTACTTTTTATCGATCGTGCGCTTCAATCCTAATACCTTAGCCCTTAGTCCATACACTCGTCGCTTCTTGTCTGTCTGTCTCTCTGTCTTGTCTGTCGCCTATATGGGCCGTGCCGTATGCATGCATGAAATAAAGTAAAAGCACGCAGGAACAAAAAAAAAACACGTCGTAGCAGTCCGTCATCATCGCATCGCTTCTTATTTCTGCTGTCGCTTGTATGGGCCGTGCCGTATGCATGCAAATAGAAGTAAGCGGGTATGTAGGTATGTATGTAGGGTACAGTAGAGTACTATGTAGGTAGCCACGCTGGATGTATATGGTTATGTATGAATGTGCTATGTATGTATGTATGTATGTATGTATGTATGTATGTATGTATGTATGTATGTAGGTACTATGTACTACGTATTATGTACTATATATTATGCACTTCAACTAACAACGCGATGAACATATGTACAACATGAGTAAGAGAAGACTCTCTCCCTCTCTTTCCTTCCCCCGCTCCCTCGCCCCCCCTGGTCTCATCCATCCATACCCACCCATCCATCCCCCCCCCCAGCAATCCAACCCAACCTATCTCTCACCCTCCGTACGCCCTTCAAGCCTCATCTCATGCGCGCTACATACCCCTCCCTCTCCCTCTCTTTCCTCGTGTTGTAAGTCTCCCCTCCCCCACACACATTCCGAGCCAGAGCCAGAGGATACCGACTTCATTCATAGATGATTGGTTTTGCGGCGAAAGGCGAACGGAATCGATGTGAAGGAAGGAGGGAGGGGATATAGGGATTGAAATGAGGCGCAGTGCAGTGCAGTGCAGTGTGCGGCTATATTGGCTGGGCTGTGCCGTGCCATAATTATGCATTGGTGGGAAGAACGGAAGGTGTTGATGATGGTGGATGCGGATGGATGGATGGATGGATGGATGTAATGCATGCTCTGATGCTGGTGTTACTTGTTTGATATCTGCTTTTCAGCTTTTTCATGCGGCTCTGTGATGTAGACCGCAGAGACCTCTTGCACGATGTTGGAGGATAAAGGGGATCGGTTTCTGATAACGGCGGTGAAGGAGACACGTAGACTGCACTGAAAAGGGTCTCGTGCATATCTTAGCTTGGTCTTATGGGTAGACACAGTTCCCCCCCAATCCTAAATTCTGTCCTCTCCTCTCTTGTGTAGAGGTCGACACAGAATAGCAGGACCGTGTACATGTGCCGGGCCTTGATTTCCACAAGAGGAGGCATTGGATTGGATAGTTTGAGATCCCCATGGGTGTTCATGGCAATGAAATCCTGTCACAAGATCGAGCTAGGTGCACTTGTGACCTCCTCGTAAGGCTCATCTCCGCAGCAATGTGTGTTGCTAATCTCATAATTTCAGTGCCGTTTAGCATGCATACGACAACACAGAGCGACATGGCTTCCGGTATAAAAGAAAGAACTTCTCGCCATGAAACGAACGTGAAATTATCACTGGTGACGGAAGTATATACACATATACTATTTTGTGTCTTTGTTTGTGAACCACCTTGCACTTTTAAATATCAATCTTCACGACTCTGCGCTGTATCCAGGCTAGCTTTGCCTCTTGCTGCCTCTTGCTGCTGACTTGACCAGTTACCAAAGGACGATCTTACTGTCCAAAAACGAAAAGGCTCGGCGACAAAAGGCTCGGCACCATTAGGCAACGAGCAAAACAAATTGCCAGCACCGGACAGCTACGAAAGAACCATTGTGAAAGACTATGCACAGCCAGCGCAGACACTATACATTAGGATCAGGGAAGAGGATAGCAGCAGAAGCAGTGATGATGCAAGCATTCTAGAAATTCAAGACCAGTAAGTTCGAGAACTTGGCTGAAGAGCCTTCTGAGGGCCTCCAAGGGGCATTCACTGCTAATGATCGTATGGTTCAGACTTCCCACCCAACAAACACAACGCGAGATCGATACACCTACCTTTCCTCCTCGGGACTGCATTACTTGCAAGAGCTGGAACTTGATCAGCCATGCAGCGTCCGATGCTGCTGATGGCTTTCTGAAGGCGGGGCAAATTGTGCTGGTGATGACAAAGACCTGGTCCGTTGAGGGACTGCAACACAGATCGCTTGTGGGCGACCATCCATCGCGAACATGTTGCTCGTGCGCGATTTATGATTCCTTTTTGGAGCCCCAAAGATGGCCTTGATTGAGGAGGAACATCAATGCTGGGCGGAGCTATCGCCATCAGTGCACCCTTGGATCTCTCCGCAATGACTTCCTTCAAGAACCTCGGAGCTCTCTGTGGCCATTACATGGAGCGTTTATGCCGAGACCACGCTCAGCAAGCACAGCAGCTTCGCCTCGTCCCAAACCCTTATGCTGAGCCAAAATGACGATGCTCGATTGGATGTGAGGAGGCCTCGATACTAAGATTTTGGCAACATCTCACAGATTCCACCGTACTGCACTGTCTTCCCAACCCTCATCTCAGCTGGACATACCCTTTGCGGCGGAGAACGACAAACGATATCGTGCGAAAAGGCCATGTCGGACTGCAACGTCTTCTCCGAGCGAAGAGCATTGGTACCTCACATGAGCAAAACGTGGGACCCGTAGAGATCTCCTTCCTTTAATCTTCGGCTGCGGTGTATCCCTTGAGATCCTGGCATACACGGAGAGTCCATTCGAAACGTCGACGGCGCCGGGCTGAGTGTCTACAGATATATATTCGTACAGGCCGAAGTACCTTGGTCATTAGCAGCAGCTGCCATCCACTTGCTCATTCCGCGCGGACTTTTCTTCTTCTTTTTTGGACTGCGGGTGCATGCCCTGGATCTTCGTGGTGGACCTAGCAATAGCCAGATCCTCCTTATATACCATTGATACTGCCGACATTGTACGAGAGGGACTTTGTCGATACAAGCTGAGCGAAGCCGCTACGGGCATGATGGATGGAGTTTGGGGCGGTGGTACGTTACAGGGATCTCGAAGTCTGGACCGACAGCTTTGGTGACTCCTGGTATATATATAAAAATAAGGTGGACAGGGTGGACAGATGGTGGGAGGACATTCTCCGCTTCCCTTGGGACCGATTGGTGGTACGTGCATCGGATTTTCCTTCTCCGGCGTTAGCCTTTCTTGGCGCCTCTGACCTCCTCCCTTCCCAACACATACTGTGAGAGCAGCAGCAGCAGCCTGAGCAGATGCCATTGACCATAGGCATGTATAAACAAGACATGGCCATCTGTTCGAGGAAGGCGTTGAGTAGCTACGCGAGTCCTTGGAACCTACGGCTAGGAAGACGAAGGGCTGCAGGCCTTGGCAATGGAAGGAAGTGTAGCAACATCGCATAGAGTGGAGAAGATGTTGCCCTCCTAAGTCAGACCCTGGCAAAAGTGGTGCCGGGTATGCTCCATTGAATGTGCGGCTTATCGAATGCCTTGTCTGCCTCGTAACGGTCTCTCTCCGTGACGGTCTATAATGCTGAGTGGCCGATCTGTCAAGGAGAGAGGGTCAGCCAGGAATCGGGAAGACGAATGCAATCTGACCGTTCTTGTTCCGTTTTAGGTTCCTTCTCAGTACGAGTGTTGCTGGATGAGGTAGAGCCACGCCAGCTTGCCTTCGCGGAACGATTCAGGTTGCACAGGGGCCGGTACGTACCACTTATTTGCCCATCTCACATGCAGCAGGCTTGATGAGAGGCATCCTAAGGAGATGGAGTTGTACTAATGTGCCTCTGCAGCGGTTGAACTTCATCGAAGTCTTGTGCGGATGCTGGGGAATCTTTCGAAGGTAAGGCCCAATTGTTCAACACACTGCATGCTTTGGCTCAATATTCACCATCGAAACATGAGCGCTTTTGAAGTACTCATTTCTGGGAGTCACTGCTTCGGCTGCTGAAAGAGGACTCGTTGATGAAGTCGAGGCGGTCCCCTTGGTGAAGGTCATGGCCAACAATTCACATTGTTGTGATTCATTCTCCTTGGAGACTGAGATATTTTGAGCCTCACTTCTTTCTATTTAAACCCCCAACTCTCACTTCTCACCTTTCAACTTTCAGCTTCCATCGTTAATTTCCACCATCTTCATTCCCATCATTCTCATCGTTCTCATCGTTCTCATCGTTCTTACTCCACTCTTCATCATTCTAATAACATCAATATAGACCACAGTAACATCAAGACTATATGAGCAAAATGTCGAGCCCACTGAGCGAAGTGGATCGTGAACTCCTCGGGGAGATCCCCCACAGCAACGGAGCTGAGGCCACCATGACGAAGGCAGACGGCTTCGAAGGCTCTCAGGGCGCCGAATTCCACCCTCTCAACGCGACCGCCGGGACCTTGGTCAAGGTCAGCAGCAAGGGTGATGAGCTCGAGCCTGGTCATGTGAGTTAACTCATCCTACACTTCTCTATCTGGACATTATTGCTTCTCACTCCCCTGACCATATCACGGCCATACTTTGTACTGCAGATGATTCGCACCAATTTCTTTGCTCTCCCTCACTTCACCCCATCTCCTCATACGATGTTGCAACCAAATCGTTTACACCCGCACACACTTCATTCTGGTTCAAAACACGTCAGGTGTACAAGCTTGGGAACGCCCAAGCTCCTTTCGAAGTCTACAACCTGTCTCCCAACATCATTGCCCTACTTCTTCGAGATACACTAGACTCGAGCAAACTTCCTTCAGTTCATTGAATTTGTCTACTTCTCGCTTGCTCAAGCCATCCATCTCACTTTTTCTATCGACGTCTTTCTACTTTCAACGTTCCCCAGCTGATTACCCAGGCAAACCAGGATACCATCGTGGAGGACACCAAAGCTGTCCCAAAGACACACAAGAAGCGTGCTGCTGCTGCCGCAGCCAACGAGGGCTCCGCTCAGCCAACCAAGAAGCGCTCCCCAGTGAAGAAAGCTGCTGCTGCTACCAACCTTGACGCCAACACCAATGGAGATTCCACTGAACCCATCACTCCACCCAAGAAGCGTGCCTCGCCAAAGAAGAAGAATGCCGCTGCTGTGAAGATCGACACTGACAACGGAGAGCCAGACGGAGAGACTGAGGGCCAGGAGCCGGTCACTCCCAAGAAGGGAAAACGCGCGACCGCCAAAGGCAAAACCACCAAGGCCGAGACCGATGCAAAGACCAATGATGGAGCCACCGAGACCACCGACAAGTCCGTTTCGCCTACCAAAGGCAATGGGGAGATTGAGGGTACGACAATTCACAACACACCTCGCAAGCGTCAAGCACCGAAGAAAGAACTCGCACAGCCTCGCGGCATCCCTAGCTCCTGGGATAACGCCGACTCTGCTGATAGGATGTTGGTCACCATGAAGGAGAATGGAGAGGGATGGACGGAGATTCGGGCTGCATGGAACAAGGCGACTGGCCAGGATACGGCTCCTAGGTATAGCCCGCCAACAACATGGTACTGATCTTGACTGACACTGCTGGCAGCACGCTTCCCAACCGCTACAATCGCATCAAGGCGAACATGCTGCACTTGAAGGAAGGCGATGTATGTTCCCCTCCACCTTTCACCATCCCACCTATCTACTCCCTCAACCCAGCTAACCACCGTCCAACCAACAGGAAAAGCACCTCTTCGCCGCCAAAAAGGAGATCGAAGACGCCCACGCCGCCACCTTCTGGGCCAACGTGGCAGCAAACATGGAACGCCGCGGCGCCGACAAGTACCCTGTCGCCTTCATTCAAAAAACCTTTAAAGAGCTCGAAGCGGCCGGCAAGACTGATTTCAACGCCGCCACTGCCAACGGCACCAACGACACCAATGGAGCCAAGGATACCAACGGAGCCAAAGACGACGACGTCGTCATGAAAGAGGAGGATACGGGAGACAAGGGCGAGGACGAGGCTTAGGAGGCACAACCTCCAGAGTCGTCCCCACTCCAAGGGAAGGTTTTCGCATACTGGGAATGGGAGTATGGGAAAGGAAAGGGCCTGTGTGTGATGGATGGATGGATGGGGAGCATGATGTGCTCAATTATGTTGTTCTCGCTTTACTTTATTTTACTTCTTCGTCTTCTTCGACTAGCTACGTATGACAGAGACAGAGATGGATGGACGGACAGACATATGCTTGTTCTACACACCTTTTTACACGGATTTTTCACATACATAACGGTCAGCATAGCCCAGCACAGCACAGCGCACATCGAAACATGACTTTCTTCTTCTCGCATGTAGTGGGATCGTTTTCGTCGTTGCTGAGTGGTGGATTCTTCCTTATCTCTTCCATTCTTTCATTCATCTTTTCGTTTCTGTGATGGAGAAGCAGGGTGGCATCTTTCGATCCGCATGGATTGGATCATCATTGGCTCGTTGTGTCTCTGGTATTTTTCTCTTCCTCGGATAGATAGATACATAGATTAGATGTTCCTCTCTATGGAATGAATGGGATGAGAGATGATTATTTGCTTGAATGTGCCTTATACACCTTTATCCAAACACAACGCTGAAATACAGCTCCATTTATCCAACTTTTCCTTGCCTTTCCTTTCCTTTCCTTTCCTTTCCTTGCACATATTATCCCAGATCGCTCGTACATCCTGGGTATATGAAACAATTCTCACCGCCCAAAAACACTTATACAATCAATCCTTCACATATATCAGCGTACTCACATACACACACCAATCCAAAAACAAACACCAACCCGCACATCCCCCCCGCATCCGTGCCCATCTCATTTCTTCCCCGCCTCCTTCTCCTTCTCCATCTTCTTCTGCTTCGCCTCCAAAACCTTCCTCCTCACCTCAGCCGCCTTCTTCGCATTCTCCGTATTCGTCCTCGCCTTATCCGCCGGCGTCGGCGCCTTCGCTTTCTCCCCCTCCCCCTCTCCCCCCTTCACCCCCTCCCTCTCCGCCAACCCCATCCCCTCCTTCGCCAACCCAATCTCCCCCCTCAACCGTGTCTTCTTCTCCCCCGCGCTCAGACCCAAGGAGGGCACATCGAGCGCCTGGAGGCATTGCATGACGTCGGCCGCGGCCATGGTTTTCATGTCTTTTTCGTGTTTGGGGAAGGAGCGGATGGGGCGGTTGGTGCTGAGGTCGTGGAGGGGGGTGAGGGGGATGTTGTTTTTGTTGGGGAGGGGGGAGAGGGAGAGGTGGGTGTTTAGGATGCGGGCGGTGGTGTTGTGTTCGCTGTGATGAGTGTTGGGTTAGTATGGGTTTGGTTGGGAATTTCGATGAGGTATTTGTGAAGTATGGGGGAGGATTGGGTGGGGGGGGGGGGGGGGGGAAGGGTGGTTATGAAAGAGGGGATGAATGGTGTGAGGCGCAACGGGAATGGTGGATGGGTAGAGAGAGGAGCGCACTTTGCTTTCATCCTAACCTCGAGCGCGTCGTATTTCTTTTGCAGCTCTGCGTTGGCGGTTGTCAAGTTCTTGATCCTTTCCTCATGGTATCCCTTTGCTTTGCCGAGTTCGGTGGTCTTGGTCTGGAGGTCTCTGACGTTGGCGGTCAGGGTGTCCAGGATATGGGCTTCTTGGTAGGCGCGTGCCATGGTGACGGGTCAATTGGTGAGAGTGGGAGGGAATTGGATGGAAGGTTGATGGAGAAGGAGAAGTTGATAGGTAACAACATCAGGCGTTTCATAGGTAAAGTACTTACCTCGTACCTTACGCAACCAATTGATGACGCAGTTCGGAGAAAAAATGGCGAGGCTGGCAAAATGGAGATGGTTAAGGTACTAAAGTCCCATTCTGCGCCGCAGCATGGTGGTGGGTGGGCATGTTCCTTGTTATCGCTAATGCTTGGCAGGGGATGACGTAAGATAAGATATCGATCAACGCTAAGGCAGGAGATCGCTCCGGGACCAAAGGGTTCAATTGGAGACTTCTACTGTATTCCTTCTCTACAACTACCTAGGGAGGATGACTCACAAAGGTGCTCAGAAAAGGAGTTTGGCAAGCAAGCAAGCCTAGGAATATCGTCGGCTGTGATAGTCGCGCATCGCCAACAAGCTAATGCACCATGTGTGATCCCCGGCCATGTCCGACAGCGGAGAAGACTCATACTTTCCCTATGGAGACGAAGAGCTATCTACAGCATAGGATCAAATTCTGTCTATATAGGGTATAGGAATCTCATTTCCGACCTGTATTTAGGCATTAGAGATCAGAGCTGTACTGGCGTCCTCTCCTGCTTCATAGTCCTCTCGGTTCTTTGGGACAAGGTGAAGCCATCATCTACACATCATGGCAGATGCCACCCTTCCTACCACATCACCGTGTCCCTTTGGGCGTACCATGCGAGACACTCATTTCATGCTGGCGCCCACCTACACGCCTCTGAACCATGGCTCCTATGGCACTTACCCTAAGCCCGTACGGAAGCGTTTGCACGAATGTCAGGCATTGTCCGAAGCACGGCCCGACAACTTCCAACGCTTTGACTTTCCCGTGATGCTGGACAGATCACGTGTCGCTATGGCTTCGTTCTTAAACGTTGCAGTTGACGAAGTAGTATTTGTGCCAAATGCTACTACCGCTATCAATACTGTCTTGCAGAATCTGAGGTTCAAAAAGGGAGATGTCATTCTGCATTTGAGCACTTTGTATGGCTCAGTGGCGAAGATGATCGAATACATCCATGAAACTAGGGGCGTTGAAAGCGTTAACGTTGCAGTGGACTATCCCATTAATGACGATGAGTTGGTATCAAAATTTCAGACGGCAATCAATCGAGTCAAGTGGGGCTCGTGGCGGATGGTGAGAGTTGCAATCTTCGATACCATCTCAAGCCTTCCCGGCGTCAGGGTCCCTTGGGAGCGCTTGGTGGAGGTGTGCCGAAAAGAGAGCGTATTGAGTTTGGTGGATGGTGCTCATGGGGTTGGCCAAATAGACCTTGGCTTGTCCAAGGTACAGCCTGACTTCTTCACAAGTAACTGCCACAAGTGAGCTTGTCCTAATCGCTCCCTGTCTCAAGATTCACCTAGCACAAGAGCTGATCAATGACGTGCTATTGCGCTAGATGGCTTTACGTACCTAGAGGATGTGCCGTCTTCCACGTGCCGAGAAGGAACCAGCATCTGATCCGTACAACTCTACCTACCTCTCACGGCTTTGTGCCTAGGCCGCGAGCTTCGGGTACTGAGATCACAAACCCCCTCATGACGGATTCCTCCGGTAAAAGCCCATTTGCATTGCTCTTCGAATACGTGGCGACTCTGGACGTCTGTCCCTACATCTGTGTAGAAGAAGCTCTGAAATTTCGGCGCCAAGTCTGCGGCGGGGAAGAGAAGATCATGAGTTATTGTGAGGGAATTTCCAGTGAAGCCGGAAGACTAGCTGTCGAGATCCTCGGAACCGATATCATGGAGAACGAGACGAAAACGTTAACGAAATGCGCTTTCACGAACGTGCGACTGCCATTGGAGGTTGGAGATGGACCAGGGCAAATCCTAGAGAAGGACATGTATCTGGTCGCCGTGTGGATGACGGCGATACTCGTGAGGGAGTTGGATATTTACTTGCCCGTGTACTTCCATGCGAAAAAGTTCTGGATCAGATTCAGTGGGCAGATTTACCTTGAGCTGGGCGATTTTGAGAAGGGAGCAAGGGCTTTGAAGACACTTTGTGATCGTGCCAAGCGTGGGGAGTATCTGCAGGAAAAGGCGAGGCTCTAAGGCTTATCGCTTGTGAACTCGTGCAGGCTGCGCCTGGAGGCAATGTCTCGGGGACGTCCGCGTTATATACATGGTGGCGAAGTGAGGCTGAATCGGGAGTATACGCAAGCATAGGACACTTCGGCAATGTCTTAGCTGAACGGACGTCTCTTTGCGCTGGAATGAGAATTCGTATGCAGGGAAGCAGTTTTTTGAAGGTGCGGCTGATGCAAAGCATCGGGCCACTCATAGTAAATCATTCTCGTAGATCTCTCCACAAACTCGTTCTCGGCGCATACACAATGAGCGAGGTGCAGCAAGTATATCGCCACTAGTTCAGCTCACACAGCATTTACCTGTTCAATGCATGATATAGCGAGCAGGCTGTCGGCAAAGGGGGCGGAGTAGAAGTAGAGCCGGACAAGGGTCTGTTGAGTCTGAACATCTGAAGGGGTGCTTTCCGTTGGCGCTTGTACCAGCTTCTCTCGGTCTAGGCAGAAGCACCTGGTGGCACTGACAAGAAAGACGCCCATGACCATGATGCTCGGAGCAAACTGCATTTGCTCGCATCGCCGTTTCTTGCAGATGTCAGGTCCGGCTTGGACGTACTTGACCGTAGCCGAGACGATATTCTAAATCTGTCCTATCCCTCTCGTCGTTTCAATGTTCCTCTCAGCTCCTCCGAGCATCTCTATTCCTCCACCAACCTCCGTCCACCAAACATCCTTCTACTACGATTCCGATATCATTCTACACATAGCCTGGCGCCAACCTTAAAATTTGCCTTCCTCGTCATCTTCTGACTCTTGACCTAATGATCCCCAAGCTAAGAGACGCTGCCAAACACCCTGTGACACCTTCCTCCTGGAAACCTTCAACCGACACCTCTGTCAGTCCTACCACTCCAAACTTCACCCCCTCTGAAACCCCAACCAAATCCTCAAGCTCCAACGACTCAAATATCGAAGGGGTCAGCGCTGCGAGGATGGAGGAAACAACAGAGAGTACCACCTCGAAGCAGGAGGGAAGAGTTGCAGAGTCTGAAGGCTCAAAAGCCAAGGAAGAAGCAAGCCCGCTGAAGCCTGAGGGCCCATCTACATCCAAGGAACCGAATCCTACCAATTCCAAAACCAAGCGGTGTACCTGCAAAAAGCATCCCAAGAAAGCCAAGAAGAAAGCCAAGAGGCACTCCAAGAACGTAGAGGCTGACAGCAACAGCGATAGCGACGATTCATCTTCCGATAGCTCCAGCTCATGTAGCTCAGATGAATCTTCGGACTTATCGTCAGAGGAGGATGAAGCAGCCAGGAAGAAACGGAAGAGCAAGGTAAAAAAGGCGAAAAAGCTGAAGGAGAAGAAGAGAGCCAAAGCAAAGGCCAAAGCAGAAGACACAGACTCTGACTCTACTGATGAGTCAAGCTCGGAAGAGGAGGAAAAAAAGAAGAGCAAAAGGAAAAAGCAGGTGAGAAAGAAGAAGCGGGCCAGGAAGAGCAAGGAGGTGGAGGAAGAAGACGACGAAGAGGAGGAGGATGAAGATGGAAATGCTGCATTCAACAGGCAACAGTTGGCTCAACTACAAGCCATGAACCTCAAACGCCTGGGGCGTGGACGTGTGGGAAGAGGGAGCAGTGGGGAAACCGTGAGCGTCAGTGGCGAGTTGGGGAAGAAAAGTGCCAAGGCGAAGGGGAAGCCTGGGAAGAGGTCAGTCTTCACAATCTACCCAGCATCCAGTTCCAAAAAGTCACTATAGCTCTTGTCCCTCGCAAAGTCAGTCACGATCATTCGCCTCAAAATTGTTTCGAATTTTGCGCCGATCGTCATGCAACACTCTGCCGTGGCCGAACGTTACTACGTACCACTTCTTCTTGCCCTGTCTCTGAGCACCGATTATGCTTCTCATACTGATAGATGACAGGGGCTCCAAAGTTGACTTTGTTCGAGTCGATCGCATATGGGACAGCAACCGGCACAACTATGTCCTCAAAGCCACGGCGGAGGATCCGGACCTTGGCGAGTATGACCAGTACGCTTTCCAAGTCCGTCGTATCTTTGATTGGGAGAACAAGTACATCAACACAGTTCTCGATATCAAAAGTAAGGCGCTCAAAGAGGCATTAAAAGATGTTATGGATGAGGTCAAGGGCGTTTCTTTCGCCGAGGAGACGCCTGTGATCGACCCTAACATGATTTTTCTTTACCTTGAAGAGTTACGAACTCATATGAAGAAGCTCAAAAAGAAAAGCAAGACGGAAACTAAAAGAGAAAAGAAGAACAAAAAGAAATTCTCGGCGACTACCAAGGCAAAGCACCTGAAAGTTCTCATCAAGTACCTTGACAAGGATTATGCGGAGACGAAGAAAACTCTTTACCCGTTGTTAGAGAACAACACCATCACTTTCGATCTTTTATGGGCGCTATTCAAGAGTAATGAGATCGCCTACTGTCCGACTTATGGCAATCCGGATGAGCCTAGAGCTTTCAAGATTGAGTATGCTAATTTGGTAAGAACAGCCGATTGTGCCAACAGTGGGAACATGCTGACTGTGAATGAAGCATTCTTCTTACGTCAAAGGTAAATTTTACAACATTGAAGGACGCTACCTGGAATACGATGGCAAGACTTTCGGCATGGGATCGATGGAGATCGAGGTTGAAGAGTTCAAAGGCCCCCGCAAGATCTCCAACCTTGCTTGTTACCCACTCAAGTACCACAAGGATACCGATGCCATGAAGAAACAGCTAATAGAACGTGGGAAGAAGTTCGTTAGCCTCAAGGGTATGCAGTACAAGTTCCACAAGGGCATGGCTTTTTACAAGAAAAAGAGGCAGTACATCAAAGTCAATATCAACGGCAGGATTATGGTCGACCCCGCCATCCACCGAAGAATTAATCCCAACTATCCCATCTCCACGGTCAAGGCTGCGGACCCTGATATACTCGATGAATCGGAAAACGAACGTAGTGATGAAGGCAGCTGCGCTGATTGTCAACAGAGTTCTTCGGACGAAGAAGGGACCGGCCAGAAAGCTGGTGATCAGTTTGGCGACGCGGAACGGCCCATCACTAAGTACAAATTGATCAAGGATGAAAATGACAGATACATGGTAGTCGAAATTGAGTTGGACGGCGATGGCAACGAGATGCAAAAAGAGGATATCGAAGAGATCCCGGGCCAAGAAGCCACCATAGAGCGAGAGTTCACAGAGGAGGAATTCCTTATTGCCAGCCCTGTCGTTCTTGGCTTTGCTTTCAGCGAGAAGCTCTGGCTTGAATTCACTGTCTCGGGTATTAACGAGATCGACTGGAACGAGGGTGCCTTTAACTCGCTCGTGTTGCCAGATAACCAAAAGGCCATTGTCAAAGCTTTGGTGGAATCTCATACTTTTGAAGCAAGCCGCAACATTGACGATGTGATTCAAGGTATGTCTTTTAATAGTCACTCCGTTCTTGCTCCCAATGTGCTGCTCACATCTATCCAGGCAAGGGTCGAGGTCTTGTTGCAGTGCTTCATGGTCCTCCCGGCACTGGCAAAACTCTTACCGCAGAAGGCATTGCTGAGCTGCTGAAACGGCCGCTCTACATGGTTTCTACTGGAGAGCTAGGTACTAGGTCTGATCAACTGGAGGTTGAGCTCAACAAGATTCTTGATGTCGCTCACTCTTGGGGCGCGGTTCTGTTGCTTGATGAAGCAGACGTCTTCTTAGGTATGGCGTCCATGGATTTCATATAGCTGGCTCTGCTAATGCATCAACCCAGAGGCTCGCCAACCCCAAGACGTTGGGAGGAATGCACTAGTCAGCATCTTCCTTCGACTCCTTGAATATTTCCAAGGTATCCTCTTCTTAACCACCAACCGCGTCGAAACTTTCGACCCTGCTTTCCAATCCCGCATCCACGTCGCTCTGCGCTACGGTGACCTTACCACCCAGGCCAAGAAAAGCGTTTGGAACACCTTTCTCGGCAAGGTCAAGGCTATCGGTGGTGGCGTTGAGGTTGACGACTTCTCGAGCGATGATTATGATCGGCTTGCAAGGCGGAATCTCAACGGTCGACAGGTATGTACCTCGTGCTCTTACGCATTCGGTATGTGGCTAACGTGCTGCAACAGATTAAGAACGCAGTACGAACAGCTCAAGCTCTTGCGGTCAACGAGAAGAAACCACTCGGTATGGAGCACATCATCAAGGTACTTGATGTTGCCGAAACCTTTGAGAGAGATTTGAAGGGTGGACCTGGCTATGTTGAGGCGATGAGAAGTTATCATTAACATGTGAAAAGATTGAGAGTATCTAGGAATGGAAGATGGGGAGGAGATGTAAAGGGGTCTATGAAGCCATGTGTTCACGCTTTTCTACGACTCTATCTGTTTATCACATGCACATGTTCTCAACAAAGGCGCTTGCTTACTTCTCTCACTCAATATCTTTTGCAATGTCACGGAGGACACATGTGCTTCTTTCTGGTGTGGTATCTATCTATCTATCTATCTATCTATCTAGCGTGCCATTTTGTCAGGTATGTATCGGTCCGTAGCTTTTGCTCCCTACTCTCTACTCTCTACTCTCTCTCTCTCTCTCTCTCTCTTCTCAACCTAGACTATATCATCTTCTATACGGTAATGAAAAGGAGAAAAAAAATCCATGTCTCTTTCTGACTGACTGCTCGATTGTGCGAAAAATGAACGAATGAAGGAAGGAAGGAGAAGATAATCGACCGCCGTTGATCGTTAGTTAGCTCGTCACAGAGACGAGACTGGCAGGCAGCAGCGCTGCAGTTGTATACCGTACTTTGTCCCCTCCCCTTTCCCTTTCCCTTTCCCCTCTCTTATTTTTCATCCCTACCCCGCCTCTCCTCTCCTCTCCTCTCCTCTCCTCTCCTCTCCTCTCCTCTTTCCATCTCACGCACCGCACATACGAAACAACCAACGAAACCGGGGGGGGGGGGGGGGGGGGGGGGGGGGGGGGGGGGGGGGGGGGGGGGGGGGGGGGGGGGGGGGGGGGGGG